>PVIC010000740.1:0-109666 GCA_004025085.1 Thryonomys swinderianus | reverse complement strand
GGTTTTCCATCCACACTATCTCAGTTCTTCTAGCCATCATGTCAATTTCAATATTTTACCATTTTGTTATTACAAAGTAGCCTGATTTTCTGTACAGCAACTACCATTTCTAAGTACAGATTTTTGGAAAGAAACAAGGGATAGATTAAATAAGGAATATTACGTGCCATTTCTCATTAGGTTTAACCTTGTATAGTCATGTCCCACTTGCATAATATAATGGTCTCCTAAGATTTCTGTGACAAATAAAAGCGTAAGAATATATGCACATAAAAACAGATATAAAGCATAATAAAGATCAGTAAAAAGATATGTTTGTAGAGAAACTTTAGTGGACTCAGGAGCCTAAAACAACACTAAATCAAGAGATTCAAAACCATTTTTACAGCTTCCAGAATTCTTCACCAACTACGCTTCTGTATTTTTCCTCCATCCCATACAGATGATAACTATAAGCCGGGCTATCTTGTTTAAGACAGATTTAGGTTTCGCTGTGCTTTATTTTGAGCATCTTGTTCCCGCGCTTACGGAGAAATCAGCATTTCAAAAGAAACACACGAACAAACCACAGTCCTTTCCAGTATCCCTTGGAGTAAAACTTCGTGAGAAGCAGAAGCGCAGAGTGGAGGGGACGCGTGGTCAGGCGTTCATGGGCACCACTGCGCTTTCTAAAAGACGGCGCTCTTCCCTGTTCATTTCTCTCTCTCGCTCTCTCTCTCTTCATCTCCACCTCTCTCTCCTGTTTGTCTCTTTTCTGCTTCCCTTTCTTTATTTTTCTTCATTTTGTTCAATTTCCTTAATCTTGGTGTTTCACTTATTCCTCTTGAATGTATTACTTCTTTTTATTGTGAAACAATTTTATAGCGTATCTCCCCAAACTCTTACTCTAACTCATGAAAGGAGCTCCACTCTGAGAGACGAGCAAAGTGGTTCTCAGTGGTTCAAAAACTTCTTCTACTGGGACGGAGGGTTAGCTCAGTGGTTCCGGAGCCTGCCTCACAAGCGCAAGGTCCTGAGTTCGATCCCGGAAACCACATACAATGCTGGGTGTGGTGACTCACGCCCACCAGCAATCAATACCGCATACCATGGTGCTGGGCGTGGTGGCTCACGCCTGTAATCCCAGCACTCGGGAGGCAGAGGCAGGAGGATTGCTGAGTTCGAGGCTTGCCTGGGCTACATAGTGAGCTCAGAGCCAGCCTGAACTACAAAGGGAGACCCTGTCTCAAAAAAAAAAAAAAAAAAAAAAAAAAACTTCTTGTACCCACAAATAAGAGACTGAATAGTTTCTAGAAGGCTATCGAGCATATGTTAAAACTTCTTCCCTCTTTTCTTCCCAAGTCCTTTGTTTATAAATGGTAATGGAATAAAAGACAAAAGCTACTGATACACCTCAGAAGTTTAATTAACACCAAGAGGCCCATGACTTGCATGAATGAGACACTGAAAAGAGCCAGATTGACTGTGGGACATAAACAGCCTCTAGATATTTAAGTTGATTTTATTTGAAGAAATCTGTTTTCTTCCTCTTTCTATACACCTTGACTTTTATGATAACAAAAATGACAAAACTCATTTTGAACACTGAGCTCAAATTGGCTTCCATTTTTCAAGAAGACTGCTTCAAAATGCCACTTCCGTTACATTGCCATTCTCATATCTGAACGTTCTTTTTAATGACATGTCATAATATTTGATGTCTTCTTTCATTTGTGCATGTTCTGCCCATCAAAAGTCTCTTCCTCATTTCTTTTGCTTCCACTTGCAAGTTTTAGATCCAAATGTCCCGTATCTTACCTGTACCATCACCATGACTAAATTTCTCGACTGTGATTTCCCTTATTGTAAAAAATGAATAGTGTGAAAATGTCAAACAGCATCGGTTGGTAAAATGGAGAAGTGGAAATTTTGTCTCCTTCTAACTCCTATTCCCACATCACAAAGAGAATGTTGTATTGCATCAATTGCTTTTTTTTTTTTTTTTTTTTTGAGACAGGGTCTCGCTTTGTAGTTCAGGCTGGCTCTGAGCTCACTATGTAGTCCAGGCAAGCCTCGAACTCAGCAATCCTCCTGTCTCTGCCTCCCGAGTGCTGGGATTACAGGCGTGAGCCACCACGCCCGGCTCAATTGCTTCTTTTAATAACAATCTGTACAATTAAATGCAATTGAAGATCCAGGCAATTTCTTGTTACTTACGATAACGTGAGATGTCCTCTATATACACATGTCAATCTATCTCTTTCTAAATAACCCAGTTTGTCACAGTTCATGCAATGACCATGATTTGAGTGTTTTTTCTAAGTAGCTGCCCACTAATACACATTAAGGTTGCTTTCTCTCTATCTCAAAAAAACAATAATGATCTTTATACAAATATATTTATATGTTAGAGAGAGCAGGGTGCTCAAATTACAAATTTATAGAGAATGGAATATTTGGTCAAAAGGTATGTGCGTATTTTATTTGGAAAGTTATTGCCAAGATTCATTCAAAATTAACTTACATTTTTCACTAAATATTAAGCAATATATTTTTACATCATTAGTTAGGGATTCTTTATTGTTAATGATGGAAAACATGTTTTTACACATATACCCAGATATTACGCAGCCTGGCCCTCACTCGTGTGATGTTAGAGGTTCTCCACGTTTGTAAAGTAAGTGTCCTTGAGGAAATCTCCTTCTATTTGGTTTGCACATTTCATTGTATTTACTATGTTAAACTACTGAGACTGATCACCTCTCAAGTCTAGGTCCATAACTTTACAGGTTTTTGAAATTATTTTCATTTTTAAAGGGTTGAAGTTAATATGATTAGTTTTAGGAAATGTAAAATTGTAGGTGGACAGCAGTCCAAGGGGTGTGGTTTTTATTTGGACAGGTAGGGACTGTAGATAAGGAATAATCCCCGGTAGATTTGAAGTAAATCACAGTTCTCAACATGTTGAATTTAATTCAAATATATCTTTTGAGTGTCCCACTAGTATAACAGAATGTCCAGAGTGTCATTTGACTTCTCTAAGGTAGCCAGGAGTTTGGAGAACCCTTCTGTGTTAAAATTTGTTGCTACAAAGGAAAAAAGAAGTTCTATATACATATTATGTAGAAGAATTTATCAGGGCCTTGCCTCCTAATCATTAGGATTTATCAAAGTGAGATCATGCCATTTGGGTGTGAATAACTCTTGGCTATGGAGTTTGCCTTATAGCTTGTACCACTAAATAATATTCTCCAGCCTCTCCACACTTTGTCAGCTGGACCCCCATGCAGCCATGACAACAGGAAATGTAGAATTGGTTTGCTTACTTCATGGTCTCCCCCAGAGACTGCCAAACAGCCTCAGTGGGGAAAACCGTACTGCCCTTCAGTAAAGGCGACCAACCTTTCACCTAGGTTCCCAGAGCTTCAGCTTTGTGGTCTCACAGTCTTAAGAACTAATGAAGAATAAATGACCAGCAGACACTTATGGAACTTCCATAAAACCAAAAGAGTCAAGAAAAGAAACAGAAAATAAAAACAAGTAAGAAGAGCTCAAGATGTACTATTATTAATATTTCAAAGAGATAAGATTAGATAGTGTCCATGAGCTAATAACCAGCTTTTATTAAAAAATAAGAACATCTTTCATTTTTTAAATTGTGATGTTTTAAAGTGAAACTTAATAGAAGTTGATATAAGGTAAAAATCTAAATTTTTCTTACTCAGACCCAAGGAAAATATGGAGTATAAAAGGGTAAGATTGGTGATTTATTTAGAACAAAAATTCAGAGAAAATAGAGGATAGAAAATTGTTAAAATAATATTATAAAAATGTTTTATATAATATCCTTGGAAATCAGAATAATATCAGGTTTTTCGTGGCAAAAGAAATAAATAATGGAATTCTATCCTTAAAACTTTTACAGATAATGCTATTGTACTAAATATTTCTAATGAGTCAAGGTATCAATTAAGTGTGAAAGTTAAAGAAATTATCACAAATGTGCATGCTAATGGGCTGGGGGTGTGGCTCAGTGGTAGAGCACTTGCCTAACACGCCAGAGGTGAAGGTTCCATTCTTTGAATCAGGAAGGACTGGAAGGTAAGGAGAGAAGGACAGAAAGAGAGAGGAAGGGGAGGGAGTGAGAGAAAGAGGAGGAGGAGGAAGTGGGGAAGGAGGGAGGTGGAAGTAGGGAAAAGGAAAAGAGAAAGAAGGAGAAGAGGAGGGAGATAGGAAGGAAGTCTCAACAATGCACCTCAACATCTCTCAGAACAACTTAACCAGAATGAAGGAGGAACCTAATACAAGAAAGGGACACACATTCTAGGACTCATCAGCATCTTCAGTTTCTCATACCAGAGAACAGACACGATGTTTACACATCTGGGAGTTCTAGAATGTATGATGGATAATGTGAAATAGAAAATATTCAGAGGGAAATGTGGAGGGCTGAGTAATGAGGGGTAAAGAAAAAAACAGGATGGTAATAAAGAAAAGGGAAACAAAGCTTATGTATTGAAGGGGTGGGGGATGGGAAAAAATGAGAATTAAATCATGTAATATACTGGTACAAATTCCCAATATTGAATGTGATCATGATGTGTATAAACAATGTACCAATAAAGATAAAAATAAGCTAAAAAAAAAAAACTCCCCATACAACATGGAAAGGAGGCGCCACCGTACAAATGGCCTCTGAACCCCTAATATGTAACACAAACAGGAGCATGAGGGTCGCGAGCCTCACTTCCAGGGGCAAAGCAAGAATTCACAGGTCTTTTCATGTCACTGCCTCATTGAGAGAGCGTGTGCAGTTCCGTGGCTCGGGGGAGAGAGTGCAGCAGTTATCTCTCCAAAACTAATTATTATCTGCATTAAGAAAAAAAGAGTTCATTACATGCCTGAGTTGTGAATACTATTTAAATTGTCATAGTAAAGTTCCTGATGGCTGAGGTTTTTAAAACATGATTAAACAACATCAGAAGAAGGATGAGAGCATAGGAAAATATAGTCCAGTGGTTTCCAAGTAAGCTGGGTCCTCCTTTGCATAACAGATGATGATGCCAGAAGGTAAAAATCAAGACATGTTTGTGTAAACACAATCCCTAGACATGCGTAGAAAGCAGGACATGGAGGAGCTGGAACGGTTCAAAGAAGCTGGCTCAGGGTCTGGTCATCTGGAAGGTGAAACAGGACATGTCCTTGCTGGTGTAATAATCATATAACATTTGTTTTCTTGTTTAACTGCTGGACTCAAATTCAGTAACAAAATAAAGCAACTCTGGGCGACAGCACACAAGGAGGGCTGGGTGCTCGTGCGATGTGTGAGGGCTGATTGTCGGGCTTCCAGCACGGGCTTGTCAAATAGGACTTCCGGCAGCAATGCCCGGGAATCTGCCTTTTTATGAATGCGCCATCACTGACATTTATCGACTCTCAGTATAATGTTATTGTAGTCTTGGGGGATGATTTACAAAAACATCAAAAAATTTATGATTCAATATTTGTGAGAATATTTAGCGCAGGGACTCATACACACATAAATATACAGGCCCTGTCAGTAGGGAAATTCTTAAATTCACAGAAAGTGGAACTTTTATGGATATTTATATAGCTGTCCATCATCTTTGAGATAGTGCCAACAGACCAAATGTTAAGGTCTATGTTGTCATGAAAAATTCACCTGCTGAGTCCTTGGTTTCGTTCACTGCTTAGTGTAGCATATAAATCTTCAATCCCAGAAACTGCGAGTTGTGTCGGAAACACGAACACTGTGCCTAGGGACCATTTTGCTGATCCATCTTTACAAGAAAGGGATCCATTAAAAGAATCACGGTAGGTTCACAAATGTTGGCTTATTGCTTCCTCCCCAGTATTTTGGTCGTCCTTGTTTTACTCAAAGAGCTGAAGAATAAAAGCTACTCCCACGCAAAGCTGGGGCGCAGAGTCTAGCTGATGGGGTGCGTGTGGCGGAGATGGCCCTCTGCACCCCCGGCTCCCCACAGCCGCAGCAGGGATCCAGGAAGGGACCGGATCCCTAGGGGCCTGAATCGGCGTCTTCTGGCCAGTCTGGATAACGGGAAGCTAACACATCCTCGGTACTCTTCAGTTATGAGGAATAAACTAGACAGGACGTTAAATACCGCAACGATATTTTTAAATGGAATCCCTTTTGAAAGTTTAAAAATACCTAGACTTCTTTGTAAATGGAATGTTTCAACTGACCTAAAACAAGAATTTGACAGAGGTCAGAAGGAAGTATTTTCACGCAAAAATAAATAACAATTAGTTACTGTTACTGTTACTCAGAAGGCAAAGCCAAGGGCAGTTCAAAAGTAAAAACCGAACAAGGTCAAGAGCTTTGGATGCAGCGCCCCGATCCAGGCACTTCCGTGTCCATCTCTCCTCTGTTCGCTGCGATCCCTGGAAGCTAGGGAAGGGCGGGGGGCCGCCAGGGGCTTCCGGTGCACTTCTCCGATCAATCACGATCTCAGACACTACGCGAATGTATTTTCTATCAGTGTCTCGCAGACGGTGCACATTGCAAAGCTGCGGGTACCATCTTCTGGCCGTGCGGTGAGGTAGGTGGAGCAGGTGTGGCTGCGACTCCCGGAACGATGAGTTCTGACGTGGCCAGCCCACGGAAAAGAGCTAAATCCACCCCCCACCCCCACCCCCACCACGCCGCAGGAGAACACAGTTTTGCATGCGTCGAGCAACGGACTCCAGCTACCTGGGAGCAGAGCTGTGTGCGGCGTGGCGCGGCGCCCCGTGGAGCCGGCTGTTTCCCTCTTCCGCTTGGGGAAGGAACTCTCCAAAGACCCTCCTGTGCGTCCTCAGAGAGGCCATGGCGGTGAACAGCCCTGACATTTCTGACCGGAGGAGTTGGTGAGGGACTTGAGTGTTTTTGAAGCAGCGGAAGAAGTAACGCCTGAGTTCCCACAGCCACAGCCCCTGGCGAATCGCTTCCTGCACACAGAAGCCGCAGGAACAAGGACAACTGCTCAGCGCTGCTATTTGGAGGCTCCACAGAGGCACGGGACGCCCCTTGCCCAGGACACAGTGCTGCGGGAAGGACGAGGCCGAGAGCGAGCAAAGGTAGAGATCCGGGTCAAATGAAATCATTCTTGAGCTATGTAGCTTTCTCTAGGTGAGGAAGAAGGTCATTTTCCATTGTTTGCATCTTAGGGAAGAAGGCGAACTATGACTATCACCTTTATTTTCTTGCAAATCAAAAAGTTATTGCGTCTCTGGCCACTAGGGGGTGATGAGCATTTAGCATTCTGGGACCGAGGCTTGGGTTAGCAAACTTCGCCTCACTCTCTAATGAAATTCCTGACGTACTAAATTATAGGGAGAAAAGATCCCTTTTGGCTCGCAGTTCTGAGGCTTTTCGTCCAAGATTCGTTGTTCTTGTTGCTTTGGGCTTATGATCAAACAACACGTTATAATCGAAATGTATAGTGGAGGGAAAACTTGCACACCATAACCCTGAAGCAAAAAAGAAAAAGGAAGCCTCGAGAGTCTCATGAGCTTCTCGGAGGCAATGAAGCCTCCCTCTAGGCCCGAGCCTTGAAGGCTTCTTCCATCTCCCAAACCCTTGGAACCAAACCTTGAAAATATGGGCATTGAATGCTTTCAAGATCTGAACTCTAGCAAGGCTGAAGGTATTTACTCCGTAACTCAGCTTTTAAATTCGTAAGTGGCTAAGTCAAATCCAAAGAAAGGAAATTTGTTACAGTGTATCATGGTAGGATTGTTTTATTGGTCAAATTATAAACGAACCATCTTAGTTTCATTATAATGGGAGTGCATGTTGTTGTAAACTTCCGATCTAAAATATACCCTTGCAATAACAACAAAGATACCACAGTCTGTGGGAACAGAAAATGTCCATAAACAGGTAACATCAAATTTTAAAAAGTCATAAATGTTTACCTGTCCTTAAATGTTTTCCTGTTTGTATTTTAATTCATTATTCTCCAGAGAGAGTTGACGTAAAATCCTTAAACAAACGGCACGTTTGCCCATTTTATACACCGTTGTAAGAAAATTTTCATGGTGACTTGGCGCGCAAGAACTGACTGCAAAGCTGACTGTTGGATTCCTGCCGAATCGTGATGGATGGCTGGGCTCGAGAGACAGTGAGAGGTAATATAAGAGCACACGGATCTGGAACGAGACGGGTCCCTCGTGGGCATCTCAACCCTGCCACTTACCATTCGCTCTCTTCTGCCACCATCTTTCTCTGCCTCAGCCACCACAAAATATTTCTAATTGAATTTTCTGCTTCCACGCTTCTGTTCGCTCATTATCTGCCTGACGGTAGGGCTGCCTTTCTGACATGGAGACAAGATTGCAAGCCTACGACTCCCGGCCTCAAACCTCTCCAGTGACTTCCGGCTTCGAACGAGACAATCTAACATCTTGCCCAGGAGCTGTTTCATCGTCCGCCCCCATCCTGGGCTCGCTCTTCACCGCCGGACACTCCTCCGCCCTCCGCTCGTCCCGTCGTCGCACCGACACTGAGCTCCTGGCAGTTTTGCTAATCTGAAAATTCCATTCTAACGTCCGAATGCTTAGACTTCAACTCCATTCGGCCTCAAATGCTTTTCCCAACGTGTACATGCCTGCCTTATGCTCTTCCTTTAATTTCCCTCTGAAGAGATGTGTGTGAGTTAGCTGCTTCTCTTCAGATGTTCCGTGTCCCGTTACCTGACGTTACTGTCATTATAGCATGTATTAGTATCTGAAAAGAAACCGGGTTTTTGTCACTGGGTCACCATGCGCTAGAATGTGAGCTCCAGCACAGCAAGTCTTGGGTGTGTATTTTGTATCCTAGATCACCAGTGTGCGTACAGACTCCGGTACTCAGGAAGGGTTGAGAATGCAAAATGGATATCCGAATAATTTTCAGCTGGGAAAAAAAGCATGACAATGATCCGTCTTTTTAACTTTAAGTTTTTTAAAAATGTTCGTTGTGTGTCTCTAAAACACACAAGGGTATAGCATCCCTTTGAAAGATGAGCAGCTCTTGTTTGATCACATCAAATGTCACTCCTCCATTTTTTTTTTTTTGAGACAGGGTCTCCCTTTGTAGTTCAGGCTGGCTCTGAGCTCACTATGGTGCCCAGACAAGCCTGGAACTCAGCAATCCTCCTGCCTCTGCCTCCGGAGTGCTTGGATGACAGGCGTGAGCCACCACGCCCGGCACTGTGGTATGTGGTGCTGATGGCTGGTGGGCGTGAGTCACCACATCCAGCATTGTATGTGGTTACCAGGATCGAACTCAGGACCTTGCGCTTGCGAGGCAGGCGCCGGAACCACTGAGCTAACCCTCTGGCCCAACTCCTCCATTTTTATTTCCCTTGATCCCTCAAGGTTTTCCCCATCAGTGGCCGCTCCATTTCCTTGCTCCTAATCACTACCTGCATGTTGCAGGCACCTTGCTGGAGGGTTTCCTTCCCATCTCCAATCTCCTGTTGCACACAGGTAGCATGAGAGGCCTCCCTCACCTCCGACTGCTCTCTGTGCTCTCTGGGCGACTTTCCTGTCTTGTCTCCTACAGACCACTGATGACCTAGGACTTCCAGCTCCCAGCTCTAACACTGCCTCTCTCAAGGACTCCAGACCCGGGTGTCTAAATCCAGCTAACCATCTCTCCTCAGATATTTGCATAGGAATCTAAAATTTAACAACTCCAGATTGAACTATTGTTTTTATCGCCTAATATGCTTTTTCCAGTACCAGCCTTCCACACTTCATTAAATTTACCTCACACCACGCAACTGTTTTATCCAAAATTTACGTGGCTATTCATGATGTTACCCTGGTCCTCTTGCACATCTTGTCCATCAGAAAATTCCGTTGATCCTGTCCCTTTAATTTCCTCTTATCTGTTCACTTTCATTTAACTTCAGTACTATGATTAATATCCATCTGGCTGTCTGTCGTTGATACCTCTTTCCTTTAAGTCTTTTCTACTTCGTTCCTTCCAAGTAGATTATCCCCAACCCCTATCCCTAATCTTTGAAGAATGTAAATTAGAACATCTAATTTACCTGCTTAAAATCCTCTTTAAGATCCTTATTACAGAGGAATGAAAATCAAACACCTGATCGTAGCTACAAGGCCCGACTTGTCTCTGCTTACTCCCTGAAGGTGTGATTTATGTATCCTGAGACCTTGGTCATCTGTCTTATATCAAATTATTGCTTTTTTTGCCCTGGTTATTTCCTCTTTTGAAAATCTCTTCATCATGTTCCTTCTTGACATTCAGATCTCAACTTAGATATTATTTCTTCATATGTGTTTTCCTGAAACAACCATCTGAAGCTGTAGGCAGATAGTCTAGTACATCCTGTATTTTAACTATCTTCATAGAACCTACCAGGAACAGATATCATTATTTTTCATTATACAACTTCATTTTTAATTTTTTTCACTCTGTGAGGAAATAGATTGTTGAGAAATGAGACTAAGCTTTCTTTTCACTGCCCTCCCCCAGCCTGAAGGACAAAGAATAGCACCTTATCAGGTTTCAATATACATTGTTTTCCCTGATAATGCAAATGACTGTGACATCAGGACACAAGTTCAAGTCTTCAAAAGACCCACAGTGTCTAACTGGCAGATTTCTTGGTCTAGTAAAGTGACTTCTTCTAGTTCTCCTAGGTAAGGTGTTGTGCTTTCTGAATTCAAAAGTCAGTTCAAAAATCTCATTCTTTTAGAAGCCTTCCTCTGAGATGTAAATATTCCTAGATGAAGCATTACTAAATAATTAATACTCACATATATATTTCCACATCAGTTCAATAACCACTTTCTTGGTAAAATTTTGACTCCTTGGACTTTAATTTTGCTCAAAGAAGAGAAAGAGAATGGACAGGAGGAAGGGGTTTGAGGAGGAACAGCAACTAGACTGACATCACTCCTGGGTCCTCGAGCCATCACGACCAGGGGCTTCAGTCAAATCAAACAGAAAAAGACCACATTTCCCCCTCTGTCTGGCATCTGACCTTTCCTGACATTCCTTCACTCTTCACAGTGACATACAAAGCTTTGGATTGTCTTCCCGTTTGTTCCCCCTCTTTGGAAGTGGTTCCTACTTTCCCCTCCCCACCCCCAGCCATCCCATGCTGGGCGTACTGAATTTCTCCTTCTGCTTCACTCATCCTGATTCCGTCTCCAGGGTCTCTACTCTGCTCTCCCCACCTGGAGAGCTGTTCCTCAGATGTCCTTGGGCCTCACCCTCAGCCCCTCAGAGTCTGTTCTTAGGTGGTCCCTCCCTGCAAAACCAGCCCACGATAACCCGCCTTCAGGTTCCCACTACAGTTACACTGCTGCTTGTTACTTCTGACATACTGGGTGCTGTGTGTTATTTGTTTCTGTGTTATCGTGCTTCTTTGTTCCACTGTTATATATGCTTCATGAAAAGAAATATTTCTGGCTTATGTTCTCATCCCAATTTCCCCGTGCATGGAACACAGTGGGAATGCAATACACTCACTCAGTGAATGTCACTGAAAACTTGGTACTGTTGCACTAGCCGATGAAGAAATTGGATATTTTCTTGAATGACAGGAAATTGACTAGAGAAAAAGCATAATAGAATTTTTGCCCTCAGAAAAGCAAGAGTGAGCAGATTAAATCACAAAAACACAAGTAGAAGCAGTAAATGCCTTAAATGCAGTGGTTATCAATGGTCATGATTTGTCCCCAGGAGATATTTTTGCAACATCAAGAGACAGAGCATGGTCCGGTTATTGTAGGCAGCACTAACATCCAGGGGCTACAGCAGTGGTGTACTATAGACCACCCTACAATGCACAAAATGCTCTTTCTCCGTTAAAAAAAAAAATGTTCAAACCAAAATGGCAGGAGACTGAGGTTGAGAAACCATACACCACTGAGTAAATGTTAAGCCTTCCCCTGTTACTAGCATTAAGCTTTGACTTACTTGAAAGAAATATTGAACAGGGTATAAATTTCATAATCCTTTTATTCTAATTGTTGGAGTTTTAAAGTAAATGCAAAGTACTTTCCCAATAGAACGTGAATAAAGATGTTTTATTTAAATACTTTGATTCTACTAATATTTAAATACTTTTCAGTACTTTTAGAATGATACAGAGTAGTACTTTAAAAGTTAGAAGACATGTTCATTTTATGCAAATCTTAATGCTTTAGGCTGTATGATCATTATGAGTTTTATCATCTGAAGGTTTTCATTAGACACTCTACATAGTTTATTGATAAATATGGTATATTTATCAGACACTTTGTAAATTAAAGAGATACTAATGCAAAAGTATCCCTGCTACCGTCTTGAATCTGAAGTTGAAATACTGTAATTTGGTACAACTGTCAATATTTTAGAAAAAAATATCTCAAACTAATATAAAAAATTCTCCTATATTGCTTGTACACAAAGCATTCATCACCTGAGAAACATTTTAACATATGTGAAGATTCCTAAGTGACTCGCATAGTTACTTGGCTATTGCTCCACTCCCACTTTCCGACTCTGTTTACTTAGTGTTTACTGTGTGTCTACTTTGTAGAAAATATCCCTTGTGTTCTCAAGTCACTTACAGGCTAGTAAGAAAGCTAAGACATAGGTCGGTAGAACTATGATCAAAGTAGAAGTTAGGATGAACCACAAAAGCTTAGCTAGAGTTGGCAGGTTGAAGCAAGTCTGCACAGAGTGTGTGGATCTGTAATCTGAATGGAGAAAAGACTGCAGAAGTTCCATAGGCGAAGGGCCCTCTTGGTGCGAGGAAGAGTGCCATCCAAACCTCAAGAGCTCATGGTGTCCAAATGACAAAAGTAATTCAGAAACAGTGACTGTCGAGGTATGTTTTAAGCGCGGTGCTCTCCAAGAAAAGAGTGCAGCGTTGAAGTAGGGACATGGCCAAAGAATCAGATCTAAAGCTGCTGGCATCCAGGTAGAAGGGAGAAAATTAATGAGCGATTCTAAGGAAAATCTTTCAAGGCGAAATATATAGATGATAACGATGTGAGCAGAACTCAGCAGAAGCTAAATTCAGACTATTTTTTAAATTAATGAAGTTTACTGGTACATTTTAGATATACACGATAATTGCATTCGTCATAGGGAATTTGTGCCTGTACGTGATATAGCTTGATTCTTCACTTTTCCTATTCCCTTCCCCTCCCTTAAGGCTCTTCCCCTCTTTAGCAAAGCTTTGTTTCCGTTTTTCCTTCTCTCTGTGTTACCTTTGCCTCTCCTTCCCTCCCCCTCTGCCCTCCCTGGCTCCCTGCCCGTGTCATGACATCGGTCGTACATTTTGGTCCTTAACTGCACTTTCACTTTCTCACATCCGAGACACAGTGCAATGTTTACTTATGTCTGATTTATTTCACTCTAGAGTGTGTCCCCCAAGGCTCATCTATTTACCTAGAACTCTCTCAAGTTTATCTTGCTTCGTGGCTGAGGGGTATGCCATTGGATTTTTTTTTAAGTCTTTGCAATTTATTGGTTGATGGACATTTGGACTGTTTCTGAGATTTAGCTATTACAAACTCTGGATCTATAAAAGTGGGAGTGCATATTTCACTGTAGTAGGATGCTTTTCACTCTTTCAGGAAGACACCAAGAAAGGAAATTCTTGGTCCAATGGAACATCTAGTTTTAAATTTATGAGGAGTCTTCACACTGATTTCTAAATGACTCCTCCCCCCCCCCACACACACACACAACCCCGCCAGCATTTGTATTGGCTGATTTCCTGATAATAACCATTCTTTCTGGAATGAGATGGAATCTAAGTGCTGTTTTAAGTTGTATCTCTTGACTAACCTGTAATATTGAGTATTTTTCCCATATAATTATTTGTGGTTTGTATTTCTTCATCTGAAAAGTGTGCATTCATTACAGATGATAATTTTTTGATTAGGTCTTCGAATTTTGGGGTATGACTTTTTAAATTCTTTTACCTTCTAGATATTTGTCCTTTGTCAGAGGAATATGTAGAAAAAATCTTTCCTGCTCTGTGGGTTGTCTCTCCACTGTGTTGTGGTTTCTTTTGTTGTGCAAAAACTTTTTAATAAGGTGAGATGCTAGTTATTGATTCTTTCCCAGTAGCATCCAAAAAATGAAATACTTAGAGAATCGATCTGACAAACTACAGTATTAGAAAATGGAAAGATATCCCTTCCTTTGGTAACAAGAAGGAACAGATAATGAAAATGCTCATACTCCCCAAATGATGGTACAGATTTAATGCAATCTCCATCAAAATACCAGTGACATATCTCACAGAATTAGAGAAAACATTCCTAAACTTCATTTGGAATGAAAAGAGACCTAGAATAGTGAAAACAGTTTTACGTAACGAAAGCAAGGCAGGGAGCATCACAATCTCTGTCTTGAAATCATACTACAAAACTACTTTGATTAAAATAGCATGGTCTTGGAAAAAAAAAAAGACCCTGTGATCAGTGGAACAGATTTTAAAATGCAGAAACAATTCCAAACACACTCACCCACTTTATCTTCTACAAAGGGGCCCATTGCCTTCCCTGGAAGGAATCCTCTAATAAATGGTACTGGAAAAACCGGCTTTCCACATTCCAATGACTAAAGCTAGATCTGTATCTCACAATGTGCACTAAAGTAAAAGAAAAACAGATTCAAGATCTAAATATTAAAACAGAAACACTAAATCTGCTGGAAGAAAGAATAGGCAGAACTCCTGAAGATATTAGGGTAGGCAAAGATTTTTATGTAAAAACAATCACAAGAGAAATATTACAATGAAGTCAGACTTTTGAAAGGACCCAGAGCCCGCTGTGGACTTGGATGTGACAAGACTTGAGTTAAAGAGGGGGAACAGATGTGAGAAACCTTGTCCAACTTGAAACCTTGTTTGAACTTGAAAACTTCTGCACAAAGGAAGGAAGGAAGAGTGAAAGGTCAAGATGGTTCTCTCTGTTGCTTCTAAATGAAGTGGATAATGGAGACCAGATAAATAAGACTAGGAATCAGTACACATTAGGGAGACAGGTAATATCCTGGATTCTTAACACGTGTCAAAAGCAGGATCTTTCCTCCAAATGAAGACATTAAAATAGAACTTACAATTAGAAACCTTCATTCAGAAGACCTATCAGTACTAAAGATGCCTTTGGGCAAATGTTTAAGAATGTGAGAGTTGAAGTCATGGAGTGAATAGTAGTCTTGGCTCTGAATTAGGTGCCTGATACACAGTTTTCTCAAAGCTCAGAGAGTTTAGTTCTTAGGTTCTATTTCTCAAAAGAGGAATTATGCACCAAGGGTGTTGATTAGCTTATATAAATACACAAGTTCCACATGCAGAAGCAGAACTCTGCCAATCCAGGTGGACTTGGATGTTTCTACCACACTCTGTGGTGAAAGGAAGAAGCACAGAGTCAAGAAGGTACAGACTCGTCCTGGGAGATGTGAGCTGGCGGGAAGAGAATGCTGTTCTCCCTTATTTATTCGTTTCCATTTTGTTTCTTACTCGCTTTGTAATCAAGCTGTGTAGTAGAAGGAATGTCACTGTCGTGTTTCAAAGAAAAATGTATGAGGTTGTGTTATTTTTATAAACTGTGATTCTAAAATAAGCAAAGGCTTTGCACAGACTATCATAAAGAGATAGGAATACGACAAGAGACTTTCTCAATTAGCTCAATTGATATCATGTGAAATTTGTTCTAAAAGCACACTCTGTCGCACTGTTAAATTTTGTTGGGGAATATTCTGTCTGTGTCCGTTGTTACTTGTTGGCCACTGTGTGATGGCACCATGTGTCCTCCTGACTGATGATCCCTAATTCAGAGTGAGCTGTGAATGTGAAATATAAGTTTATATGAGATGAGAACATGATTCTGGTTCTCAGTGTAGGGAAGATGAGCCTGGGACTTTTATCTGTAAGAAGGAAGAATTAGAAAAATCCAGAAGCTAAATGGCAAAAAAACCCACCAAGATATACAAATACAAGATGAGCATTCCCAGATACATATCCATAATTCCTTAATTTCATTGAACATTTCTTCCTGTAATTCTTTTTTGTTTTACTTTTTTGTTGTTTTGTTCGTAGGTTGCTGTTGTGGGAATGTAGTTTTGGTTTTGAATCAGAAAGCAATGGAAGGATGCCTCCACTTGACGTAGGGTATGGTAAAAGTGAAACACCAGCCACAGAGTAGCATTGCCTTTGACCTGGAGCCCTCAGAAGTGAGCAACACGTGTCACTACACATGGGAGAATAAAATGAAAGAGAAATCATTAGAAACTAACTTTTCAACCTATTTAATTTATATCCTTACAAAAGGAGAAGACTCAATAGTTATTGGATTATGTACTTATCTGTAGAATTTATAAAATACTTCCCTCAGGATCCACATGGTTATTCAGCTATGTGACAAAATAAAAACTATTTTTGATTATGGAAGCATTTTCCTTTGGTGAAAGTTAAGGAAGGGAAGAAAATACTGTGAAGTCAGTGACTGAATGAGAACCAGAGGTGACACCGTAAACTTTATGCTCATGTGGTGTTTTAGGGTTTACAAAGACTTCTACACACTCAGAAAATAATGTGAATTTCCATCGAGACCAGTTGTTCTGTCATCCCAGCAAACCACAAGGCAAAGGAGGGTCTGCCGTCACAGGGTGTGGGTGCTGTTTGGTTCTGCAGTTCCACCTGTGGGGCACCAGAGGGCACCAGAAGGTGAGGCGAGCAAGCCGCCAGACCCAGGACATTTTGCACCCTAGGATAGTTTCCACCATAATTAATACCTGCGGGAAGCTGCGATTGTTTTCTCAACTTTATATACTACCTGCGTTTAAGAACTCATCGGCATGCACCTTAAATTTAATCCAGCTTATTTCCTTAGAGGTAGGTTAAGAAGCAAGTTAGGGGATAAATATAAAACAGGAACCAAAATTATCATACAGACGCATATTCTCCCACTGCCAAAATCAAATGGCCTCTCTTTCAGTGGCCTTTTATTTTCTTGCTGTCATTTCATAGCTATCTTTTCCAAAGTGACACTAAGAATTCCGTGATGCTTTAAAGATTGTCGGGGCTCATGAGGCCAAGTATCTTAATTTAATAGTATCTTAATTTAAACAACACTTCCATGCCTTTAAAACAGAGCGTTTAGCATTTAGGAGCTTTTCCCATATTGATGCTTGACTGATTTTATCTCATCATCAACCTTGGAAGCTGTTAGGAAAGGAGATTGCCATGCGCCATCTGTGATGTCCAGGCAATAACTTAATATTGTTCTGAAGGCTTAATTCACATCAATTTAATTTAGCAAACATTTATTAGTCTCATGAATATCTGGCACTGTGCTGAGGATAGAGGATGCCAAGATGAACAGTACAGGGGCTTTTTTTTAAAGACTAAAACTTATGAAAATAGGCAAAAGATGAGAAAGTGTAATACAGGTTCCAACATAGTAAGAGAAATGTAAACAAAGTGTCTTATCATTCATCCATTTGTCCATAAATAATTTAGCACCTGCTCTAGGCCAGTAACTGGACTGTGCATATGGGGTATACACTGTTTAACAAAAAACAGATTTGAATTCATTTCTGGCCTTCCACGAGTCAGTTTGACAAAGAGAATTATGATGAAGAAGACTTTTAGTGTGAGAAGAAATTCTGAAAGCATATTTAAAGAAAGTGGGGGAAATGGAATCTTAGAGGAGTCGACATTTAAGAAAGACCAGTGTGAAAGAGCATTCTGGGTGTGCCGAAGAGCGTGTGTCAAGCGCCAGGAAGAGGAAGCCGTGCGGCATATGGGAGGAATACAAAGAAGGTCAGGAGGCTGAAGTACGTGTAGAAGCCGGATCGTGTGAGACCTTGAAAAAGATACAAAGGACCGAAGGGATCAAACAGCACAACTTGGCACAGGAAACCAGATGTTTCATAAAGAAGGGTTCAATTTGTGAAGCGTGAATAAGAGTTTGACATATGTGGTAAAGGAAAGCAAAACCTTTGGACCCAAACCGTGTTATGGGCTTAGACGCAGAAGGATGACTTGGGCACGATCTGGACCCTGATACGTGGGAGGGCGTGGGTGGCACATGCAAGTGGGCGGTGGGGCCAGAAGCATTATTTGGATCATGCTGTGAGAACGTGGAGAAATGAATGGCCCTTCGAGGCGTGAATGTATGGACGTCACTGTGGGCAAGTAGCGCTGTTGCTAGAGTTCCAGGCCAGGATGTCTGATTCAGCGGCTGCATGTGTTACAGGGACCTCAGAGTCCCCGCAAAGCTCCACTGAAACCAGTGATGAGGGCGGTAGTGTGGCAAGGTGCTGGCGATGGAAGGAGAGGTAGGGAGGTCATTGCTGCGGCAAATCCTTGAATGGCGAACCCAACTGATTGTGATGATCAAGAGAGAACAAAGTCAAACAGAATTTAAGTTTAATTCTAGGTGACATAGAAAGCACCAATGCTACGATGCGTTAACTGTCGCTAAGTAGGGTCATGTGACATATGTCACATGTGTGTGCACACGAGAGGGACAGACAGACAGGGTTGCTAGTATCGTAAACTGAATAACCACACCAGGTAACTGGATGGATCGTGGCAGTTCTGTTGAGGATGGTCTTTAAGACACGGTCTACTGTCTTGGTGCAGTGGTGGGAAAGGGAAGCCCAGCTGCAGAAAACACATGGATAAGATGTAGGTTGCTTCTGAAAAAGTACGATTTGAGATGACTGAGAACCAGCCAGTGCAGCGCAGTCAGATCATATGTAGTCAGACAACATAAAAGGATCGAGCCCAGAATTAAGAAAGGATTATGCATAAAAATAATTGAAGTTGTGGAAATAAAGAAACTGTGGAGGGAAGAGGCAGGGAAGCCATAGAATATGGTAGGAGAAGGGGAAAGAAGCAGTGGGAAGGAGAATGAGAAGGACACATGGCTGAACAGATCGGAGAGTTCAGAATTAGAGCTCCAAAAAATTCATATTAAGGAAAGACAACATTGTCATTAAAATATAGGTAAATAAAGAAGACAAAGTTTCGGGGAAGCAAGATGAAGGAGTGACAGAAGATTTTCAGGCCACAAGTTGAATCAGGGTTGAGCTCAGTCCCTGCAAATTTATTACTATGCATTTTCACTCAATCACTCAGTGGACTGCTAATCACATGGAAACAATGAAGGACAACCTGAAAGATTTTGACGTGGAAAATCAGTGTAGGTAGTCTCCAGGAATATTCTATTCAATGGTAAGAAAAAATAAAACTCTAGATCCCTAGTTTTTTTTTTTTAAACCTACATTTATAGGAAACCAAAGGAGAAAAAAAATAGACTGACAGAGTTCTCTACTAGAACAAGCATCTCATTAAAACAATAAGCCACTGAGTACTTACCGTGAGACACTGCACCCCTCTCGATGGCATAATGAGAGCGAGTATGAGTCCCTTTGTCACTGTCCTGACAGCACATGACAGTCGCCTGTACCAGGTCTGCTCCCAGAGCTCTGCCTGAAATAGAACAGAAAGCAACGTGACAGAGCCAGCTTCTGGCCTTGCGACTAGCAATCTGCATGGACCAAATCAGTCAAAAGGTAGACTCTTCACTGTGGGAGGACCGAGCATATAAATTGAAATCACAGCAGAGCAGAGTTCCATCAGCGAAGGGAAGAGGGCTGGCTCCAAGTTACCTCCTCCATTTAGTCACCCTCCCCGGCCCTGACAAATGAATTAATTTGCCAGTCTATTCCTACTAAATTAAAATCCATCTATCTTCTCTTGGGATTTTCTCCCTGCATAAAAATGGAAGTTCCTCTTCCCCAGCTTTTTGCTGAAGCTTTCAACCGGTACCAAAATTCTAAAGTAAGAAATGACTTTAAACAGCAGGTCCAGACCTCATACGCCCCCTACTCACATGAAAAGTGTTTAATGCCTTTCAGGTAAAATGTTTTGCTTTTAATAATTTCAAAAAATATTGACACAGTTAGGTCTGAATCAAATAGTAGTGCCGTTTTGGTATGGTCCTCACAGTTTTCAAATGATTTACTTGTTCTTTACTGTAGATCAGGTGTTAAAAGCTTATTTTTTGAGAAAATAAAAGTAAATACAAATGGAGAAAACAAACTAGAAAGAAGGAAAACCTAAGGTCTTAAAAGGTCAAGTAACAGGGCCGGAGAGTTAGTTCAGTGGTTCCAGTGCCTGCCTCGCAAGCTCAAGGCCCTGAGTTCGATCCCCAGTAACCACATACAATGCTGGGCATGGAGACTCACGCCCACCAGCAATCAATACCACATACCACAGTGCCAGGCGTGGTGGCTCACACCTGTCATCCCAGCACTCGGGAGGCAGAGGCAGGAGGATTGCTGAGTTTGAGGCTTGCCTGGGCTACATAGTGAGCTCAGGGCCAGCCTGAACTACAAAGAGAGACCCTGTCTCAAAGAAAAAAGAACAAAGAAAGAAAAGGTCAAGTAACAATAGGACCAGAATCAGAAAGAACTCAGAGAGCCTCATGAAATTCTGACCATGTATCCCTGTTGATTGGAACACTCATACCTACATTTCCTAATGGCCTTTAACAGCCATCATTCACTCCTGGGCCAACCTAATAGGCCCTTTAAATATGATCTTTGACCACATAGGTGTACCTAGAAGAAAATATTCACTGACTCATTCTTACATTGTTATGAATGGTTATTGAGCCATGCTGCACACACCTCATTAGTAAGCTGGGGAGCTGAGAACAGAAAATACAGACAAAAAAGAAAGAACAAATAATTGAAATATAGGTCCAGAAATATGCAATATGAAACAGACTGCTACATTTACTGTGCTTCGTTTTACATACCTAACTCTGTCCTATTACACTTCAATCTATCATTACATGATGTATATAATCTCCAGAAAGCTCACCAGGAAGTCTAAACAGGTCTTAAATTGTTACTGAACTTGGGAGAGCCTTCTTTGTAGAAAATGAAAAAAATCATTCATTTTTCTACCTGCATTGAATATAAAATATTAAAATCCCTTCTGGGTAGTAAAGCAAACCTCAAAGATTAAAAAAAAATTTAACAGAATAATTATATAAAATGTTAATGTTGACTTTTCCAACAGATATTTTTAGAGGATTGTTGCATAATCTTTGTGCTGTTCCTTTTGATGAGAATGATAGAAAGTAATGAAGTTTCAGCATCAGGAACTGATTTCCTATATTGTGGCCAAAAGCTTAATATTTAATATCAAATTTCCTGCAACCAATAGCCTACTAATACTGAATTCAAGATTTTTTTCTGTTGAAGTTATAATCTTAACTTGACCCCCCAAAAAGTGGAAGAAAACTTGAAAGTTGTTAGTAAACTATCATAGTTTGAAATGGATAGGCCCATAACTGGCAGAGTGATTCTTCCTTTCCTTTTCTTTATTTCTACACTTCCACATTCACTCTATGTTCCCAAGAAGGAACACAAACATCCTCTTACAATGAATATTCCATTTTTCAATCACTCTAGGTTTTTGAACTGCCATAAAAATAACAGAAAAAGGAGCATAAAATATATTATATCTGGCTTTATTCTCTCTGGATCATCAACTGAAAGAAAAAGATATGTCATCTTTTGGATATTCACTTCCAAAAGCAAACAATAGCCTGTGTGATTCAAAACAGTGGGTTTATGGAGCTTATTTGTAATTGGCTTTGTAATGCATTACATGCTTTTTGGCGGATCAGACTGGTATATTTCCTGAGGCAAAAAGAGATCAAACAGAGGTTTAGAACATCCTGTAATAATTCAACCAGAAATTATAAAGGTTGGATCAGATGAGACACACTTAACGAGTAAGTCAAGGAAGAACTGAGTCGATAAGCAGCCGGTCGTATGTACAGGGAGGTGAGTTTGCTTCCTTTGTAGTTTGGCGGAGATGGGAATTTGGAAGGAAACAGCCCATACAGGCAATGGGTTAGTTGTTGTTTCTTTCCAGCAAAGCTTCCAAAGAGAAAAAGAGTCTGAAAAGAAAGCAATGGCAGAAAAAAAAAAATGGAAAGTTTATTGAAACCAGGACAAGAAATCAGTATGTTTGGGGGGGTTGTTTGTTTCATTTTGTTTTGTTTTGTTTTGAGACAGGCTCTCACTTTGTAGTTCAGTGGGGTGCTGACTATGTAGCCCATGAAAGCCTCGAACTCAGCAATCCTCCTGCCTCTGCCTCCCGAGTGTTGGGATGACAGGCGTGAGCCACCACGCCCGGCACTGTGGGGTGTGTGGTGTGTGGTACTGATTGCTGTTGGGTGTGAGTCACCATAACCCATATTGTTGTATGTGGTTACCAGGATCAAACCAGGGACCTTGCGCTTGCTAGGCAGGCACCAGAATCATGGAGTTGAATCTCCGGCTGGTAGGCTGTTCTTTTAAGATAATGACATAATTCTCATATAGACAGTGGCTTGGAGAGAGATTTGTCAATCATCAGATACATCTAGTAATAACTGACTTGGGCTAATTTATAAATAATTTACAGGACCTGAATGTGGATGTGTTCACTCTATTATGGCCATAGATTGGATCATTATTGTAATCTCAGAGGACTTGGACCAGATGTGTAAATACAGCAGCTTGAACTGTTACCACTATTAAAAGAATAAATGTTTTCTTCTTAGGATGTGTTAGAAGTATTGCCCTCAAATCAGGAGCAATGTGTCATTCGTAGACTGAAATTTAAAGTAGTGTTCACGAATCTCTGTTGTAGAATCTATCTGAAATGTTTGTCATGAACAGAGTAGAAAACCAGTAAGTGTATACAATTCTGAATCAGGAAGTGTTGAATTGGTTCATGGGGTTAGATCTTGCTGAATGCAGCAAAGATATTGATTTTCAATTGACAGTGGAAAATAACTGCTTTCATTATAAGGTTAAATATAACTCACTGTTCAATTTGTAGTTCTGTGTATACTATGTAGTTTCATACACGTTTAAATGCACTTACCATGGCTTTCCTGTTTATACAAGTAAATAAAAATAAGAGAACCTAAATATTATATACACTTTAGCAATGTCAAACCATCCGGGTGTAAGGTTATCCAACTAATATAATACACAACTAATATAAGCAGCCACTTGCTAAGCCAAATCTCTTGTCTATGATTTTTTTTTCCAACTGGTGTGTGTATTTCATAAAATCATGTCTATCGGGGTGGCTGTGTTTAAGAGCTGTTTCTGTAATGCATTATGTTGGGATTTACCCTTAAGCTTTCTTGTTATACAGTGATAGTTATCCTGATGTGTCATCATGAGAATACTAGGTTTGAGCCATACCAATCACCGAATTTGTCTTACAAACATCATTCCCTCACCACTTTTATTTCCATGTGAAGTCTGATGCATCCTGTGAGTGATTGCTTGGCGATGAGACTTCTCGTATGTTAGGTAACAAAGCCTTAAGTATGCTGTAGGGATCTTCTTAGAAAGTAAATTTCAGGAATTCCAACTGGATAAATACTGTAACTATGTTTGTACCTTATCTTTTCAGTTATTTCAAAGATTCTCAAAGGTACAATATGAAAAGATACAATATGAAAAATCGAGATATATAAAAAGCAAACCTATTTATAAACTTTGGAACTGTGAAATGTTACCCGAATGTAAAATGGCAAATTAAAATGGTTTTACTGATGAGAGTGTTCACATTTCTAGGCATTCTGAGACTTCAAATCCCGTCAGAAGTCATGTCCATACTACCGGTAAGAAATTTCCTCCAGTCTCATATTTTTAGCACAGAGGTGAATACATTTTCTCTCTAACTACAGGCTCGTTTAATCTAAAAGTTGAAAAACGACACTGACTCATAAAGTGCAGTAGTATAATATATTCTTCAATTCCCACGCCACACTATCAGGAGAGCCAGTGCACACTCCAAAGCAAACTCATCTACCTTTGAGTATCATTGATCCCTTAACAACTTCTTGATAATGTCAAAACCTGTCTTCCTGAAGTTTCCTTGCAATTTGCCAATGACTTAAATTCTACCCATATAAAAATGCTTCCCATCCGAGGCCAAGTGTAATCTGTCCCACAGCAGACAGAGTAATCTATTTTTACCTTAAACATTCCCAGTTTCACCAGCTATTCTTGGTAAGGTCTGATGATGAGTTTTACCCTGGTTTCCTTTCATCAACTTTATTTTGAATTCTTGAAACGAAGGATCCAAAGAGTATTACTTTCTTCCAAATATAGGCGGGACAAATGAGCTGATGTGAACTCACTGCTTTTCACATGCTGAACTAGGACCCTTGCATTGTCCTTGCAACATTTCATTGATTGTGCAAACAGTCAGTTCGAAGTCCACTTTAACAACATGGAGAACAAGGCTCATCTCTGACTGTCTACGCCTGCTTGCTTGATGTTTTCATCAATGAGATACATTCAGATTTAGAGCATTAACTTTGTCTTCAAAAATTTTTAGCTAATTCTTTCATTCTAAGTTATCTTCATGCTTTACAAATATTGTAATAACTTTACAATCTTGAATCAAAGCACAAAGAAACTCCCTATATTACTATATTTTTGTAGTCATTAAGTATAGTAGCTCAACTTGTTTAACAACTTACCTAGACATTCTCCATCCTGTTCACAAAATAATGAAAAGTTGTGTCAGAAAACTAAATAGAGACCAAAAGATATAATAGACAATGTGAAATATGAAAAAAAATTGTTCATAGAAGAGAGGGGGAAAGAAGGGAAAGAAAAATATGAGAAATGAATGAAATAATGGAAGTGGGGATTGTGTAAATAAGGAAGGGAAAGAAAGGTTGAAAGGAGGGGAGGGGAATAGGGAAAAGAGAAATCAAAAGCGCACCATGTAAAGGTATAAATTACCTATTATGAATATGATCTTTATGTGAATCTAAATTACACAAATAAAATGAAAAACTAGTATCAACTAAATTTTTATGAACTGCAGTCTCTACATGTGGTAAAGAACATGTGCTTTAATTTTATAATTTCTTTGGTCTTTTAGGCAAATCATGCACCTCTCTGCACTTATTTTTTCACCTTAGAGCATACCAGATATTCTTCTGATAATTTTAGCCTCTTTGCTCTAATCAGAATTAAGTTCGGTACTTCAGTTTGTAAAATTCACGATGTTGTGCAGAAAACTCTATAGTAATTTGTCCTCTCCTAGTCACATACTGTTTTCTGTTATTTCTGTAAGATCTAGCAGTTGTACCATTTCTATGATCTTGCAGCACCCTGAAATTTAGTATCATTAAACAGAGATTAGCAGCTTCCCGAGAAGGGCAGAGGACAGTGTGAGGATGATGGGTCACATCTGATTTTCCAAGCCACTTTGCATTTCAATTCTCAACTGCTAAAAATGTTTATATATTTTGAGTTTTTTTCAGTAAAAACAAAAGAGAAGCTAAATGACTACAAAGGAATCTTATTTACTTCTGTGATATCTACCTTCACTGCATCACCCCCAAATTCTTCCAACAAGGTGGAGACTGTCCCAGTAAACTGTTAAACAAGTTAAGTTCTTGTACTTAGAGAACATATTAATGTATTAATGCATTATAAGGAGTTTCCTCGTGCTTCAATTCACTGTTTTGTGTTGTTATTAAAAAATGTTTGTAAAACATGATGATAGCTTGGGATGAAAGAATTAGGAACTATAAAATTTTTGTAGACAAAAATTTGAAACTCAAATTCTCCCTTTGCTGCTCTTATTCAGCTTCTGAAATCTCTAGAAGGTTAGAAGTTGGATTTTCTGGCACTTCTTCTACAACCCTCTGTAATCCAATATTGACCCTTGATCAATTCATTAGATACTTTTTCCTATGATGCACAGAAGATGATCTTCATGTCAAAGTTGTCCCAGTGGGTTTTCTGACAACACTGTTATTTCTCCAAGTAATTTTCCCTTTTCTTTACTTGAAGCAAACATTTATTTTTTAACCATTTGAACTATCTTTCATTCCAGGGTCTACTGGTATCTAATTAAAGCTGCTCTCTTTCTCAACTTTCAAAATAGACTTTGCCATTTAGAATATTGGAAGACAGATTTTAGTTTCTCAAAATAAATGAGTTTCTTGAGTGCAGAATAGTGAATGTGTTCTACATCTAGCCCACGGGAGACATTATTATACCAAACTATTATGTTTTTTCTCAAGTACCTCTCCCATGGATTAGTTGTGTTGCTTACTCCAGCATAAACGTTGGTGTTCTAAATCTGATTACTCCAATGAGTCTGCTTTTAAATTGGGTACATTATACGCAAGTTTATTTTCTTTGAGTTTACTCTGTATATTTTACGGAATATTTAGCTTTAAATATGAAATGCATACACAGAATTTAGACTGACTGCCTCAAGAAAATATAGTCACATATAAGAAAATCGTAGATTTTCAGTTTTACCCAAGCTGCCCTTTCCCGGACTTCTGGTCACCCAGCCCCGCCCTGCTTTCCTTCAGTTTTTTCATAGCCCTTCCTTCTGTGACTCTTACTCAATAAAGTACACCTTGTTATTTATTGATGGTAAGGTCTAAATAACACAGAAGTTCCTCTTTCTTGATACATCCATGTCACTAAGTATCAGCTGTCATTAGAAGTTGTCAGGAGGGAAGTCAGGAAATCCAGCGTCACTCATTTATTCCATCACTCACACACTTAACTGAGTGTGATCTGCATGTCAGGCACCGGAAGTGCAAGAAGCACTTGAGCCCAAGCGTATGAACGCGGGAGCTCTCCCTCTTGTCACTGGGTGCCCACTGGAGGTGAGATGGTAGAGGTGCGCGTTTGAGGAGCGTCAACACAAAAATTAAAAACTAGGACAAGAATCAAGCCATACAGGAAAAAGCAGGGGAAAAGATACAAAATCTGATCAGAGTGGAGTGGCTTAAAGCTGAGCTGAGAATTTGGGCTTCCAACTCATGAGTCATTTTGAGAACATAATGTTTTATTTTCCTGAGATAAACACAGGTGTGGAGTCCTCTTCCTGCCTAGTAGCTTCTCATGGTACCCAGGTGAATTTCAAAATGAGACAAACTTTAAATCTTCACTACTACCAATAAAATTGTTTTTCACCACAGGAAAAAAGGTGTGGGCATATGAGTTTGGTTTAGGAATTTCATCTGAATATTTTCTGATATGTCATATTACAAGATTTGTGAGTTCATGACAGTTTCTACATAAGGATATGTGCCTGGTCACAGGCATGTATGCAGTACTTTGATGTTTACATGTACTTATTAAATTTTCACATTTACAAATAACATTCACATGCAGGCATGACAAATTACAACACATCTCATGTTTAAATTTTATCTAAACTATGTCTCACCATATTTGTCATAAAATCTTTTCCATTTTCATGAGGCTATGAAAATCGACTAGTGGGAAAAGAAGCTATCCTACACAGGAGGAAACTAAAGTTAATATCTGCAAAATAATGATGGTATATATATGTCTGTCTCTGTGTCAGCAGCAATTCTAAAAATTCATAATCTGACTTAATGCTTTTATATATCTATCCACTTCCTGCTTGGCCCGGAATGAATGTTACTTCTCACAGTTTCTTTGTTGTATTACGAAATGAAAAAAAAAAAAAACACAGTTTTCTCTTAAAATTTCCAGTCCTTTTCAATTTCCTGCTGGTTGACTTCCGTTTCTTCCTCTGATTTCTAAGAAATTACGCTCACTCCTTCACACAAGGCACTGCCCTAACTGTGGGAAGTTACTGAGCACAGCCACGGGACACTGGGCAGCAGCCTGCCAGGGCTGGTAAGGGGCACAACGTGTCCCTGTTTCCAACAGGAACAGCACCACCCTGCTCCCCTCCAAGGAGGCGTGGCTGCCAGGAGTCAGGGGAGTGGGAGGGAACAGCCCGCATTGGGGGCGCACACACTACTGCTGAGAAACAGGCAACTGTGAGCCAGACATCTCCAACCAGCCAGGACCGCATCACTGGTAGGTTGCTAGTTCTGAACTGAGCTTTTCAAAACAATGACAAACCAAAGTTAAGAATTAAAGAGAGAGCTGAAGTAATCACTTCTTGCACATTGGGTCATTCTCAAATATATCTAATTAGGGAAACACTGGGACAAAAGCATGTCACTTATATTAGGGCCCAGGGTCTGATTCAGTTCTAGTATGTACAGTGTGTCTTCAAAGATTCCAAGAGCCTCTGGCCTCCCAAATTCTTCTCTACACTGGCGGGTTTTATAGCCCAGAATGTCCTCATCAAGTGATTCGCTGTCTAAAAATGTGCATTTCCCTCATTCTGTTTTCCAGTGGTGGGAATAGGAGACTTTTGAAAATAACTTTTACATAAAATTAATTTACATATTCCATTGTAATCATGTATATAAAAGTAGCACGTGGGAAGAGAGGATTCAGTAGGTCAAAAGAAGGTCGGTGGTAAAGTTTCAAAGCCACTGTGATAAAAACAACATGGTACTGGCAAAGCAACAGACCTGAGGATCAGTGGAACAGATTAGAAGATCCAGAAAAAACTCCAGATACTCTAACCCACTTTATTTTTGACAAAGGAGCCAAACATCCTCAGTGGAGGAAAGACAGCCTCTTTAACAAATGGTGCTGGAAAAACTGCACTTCAACCTGCCAATGACTAAAGCTAGATCCATCTCTCTCACTGTGTACTAAACTAAAATCAAAGTGGATTAGAGACCTTAATATTAAGACAGAAACTGTAAACCTGCTACAAAACAGGTTAGGTGGTACTCTGGGAGACACTGGCCTAGGAAAAGACTTTATGAACAAAACCTGTATAGCACGAGAACTCGCAAAAGAAATCAACAAATGGGATCTCATCTTATTAAAAAGCTTCTGTACAGCAAAAGAAACCACCAGCTGAGCAAAAAGGCAAGCCACAATACGGGAAAAAATCTTTATCAGTAATTACTCAGTGAAAGGGCTACTCTGTAGAGTATATAAAGAGCTTAAAAAAAAATCAGCCTCCCGAATTTAAAGACCCAATTCAAAAATGGGCATCTGAAATGAACAGACACTTTTCAGAGGAAAAAGTAAAAGCAGCCAAGAAGTATACGAAGAATGCTCAATGTCACTGACCATTTGAGAGATGCAGATGAAAACAGCACTGAGGTTTCATCTCACTCCACAAAGAAGAGCTGCTATCTCAGAATTAGCCAGCAACAAATGCTGGTGAGGTTGTGGAGAAAAAGGACGCTTTCTCCACTGTTGGTGGGAATGTAGACTGGTACAACCACTATGGAAGTCAATGTGGAGATTCCTAAAAAAACTAGGATTAGAGGTTCCATTTGATCGTGTTATTCCACTGCTGGGGATATACACAAAAGAATTACAAGATTAATGTCACGGCAACATATGTGCACTCATGTTTACAACAGCTCAATTTGTGACAGTTAAATCTTGGAAACAACCCAAATGCCCATCAACTCTAGACTGAATTAAGAAGATGTGGGGATTTTTTATAAAATGGGGTATTACTCTGCCATAAAAAACAATGAGATTGTCATTTATGGACATTCCTTTAGAACATACTCATAAGTGAAATAAAAAGGTCACAGATGTGTAAACATTGTATCTTTTCTCTGTTATGAGAAACTTAAGTTGTAAATCTGTTCTAAACTGCATGACCCATATTGTGAAATAGTGAATATTCAGAGGGAAATGGGGTTTAGGAGTAGGTAAAGGGAAAGAAAGATGTGATGGTTAAAAAAAGGAAACAATGCTTGTATATGTAGGGGTGGGGTTGGTAGGGTGGGTAGGGGAAGGGGAAAAATGAGAATTAAGTTGCGTCATATACTGGTACAAATTCTCAACGTGAAGTGTCATTGTGATGTCCATATATAATCTACCAATTAAATTAAAATTGTTTAAAAGAGAAGGCCAGTGGGACTGAAAAGCAGCAAAAGTAGCAGGAGGTAAAAGAAGAAACAAAGAGAAGTGAAACCAGACAACACCAGGTAGATTCTTAAGGCCTTGTTCTATATCTCATTCTTTATTTACATAGGTTAAGAATAAAATATTTGCCTCCAGCAATTACTGTGTGCATCAGGACAATCTAGAATCACTTCCATAACCAACATACTTACCTTCTGTGATTAACAGCAGTGATAGAATATTACTGTACACATTTTGGAGGAGCAGAGTTTCACTGTAATTGTTGATACATTTCCAAAACGCCCATATATGGAAGACTCATGGGAGATTCCTTTTCTGTTTGAGTTTTAATTTATCTCTACTTCAGCCAAGGAAATAAGATCACCTCATTAGTGAATTAGCTTCAAATTAATATCATAAACACCTTTGCCCTTGGTTTACTGATACTATCACCTTAAATTCTTACACTTTCACCAGAGTAATGTCTCCATGGCCATCAGGCACATCACATGACAGCACCCATATTCCTATCAGGAGTTACAAACGACTAAAGTTTCTGAACTGCAATGACTCCTGTAGACTTAAGTTTTGGAAATGCTTTCTTATTCATTCCGTTCACACTTACTTTGCACTTATATAAAATACTCTGGCACTTTCTAGAAGGCTATAAAAATAAACTAAATGGTGCCGGGCATGGTGGCTCACACCTGTCATCCCAGCACTCGGGAGGCAGAGACAGGAGAATTGCTGAGTTCGAGGCTTGCCTGGGCTCCATAGTGAGCTCAGGGCCAGCCTGAACTACAAAGCGAGACCCTGTCTCAAAAAATAAATAAATAAATAAATAAATAAATAAATAAATAAATAAATAAATAAATAAATAAACTAAATGGTGATATCCTGGGTTAAGTGAAGGCCATATCAGGAAGTCTCTAAGCTTCACAGAGCAAGCCACTGTGCCCATCTTGTTCTTCTTTGTCCTGTGCATTACACAGCACATGGTAGTTCTTCGGTAAACTGTTATTTGTCTAAATAAGCAATTAGAAAGTGAAAAGAGGTGGCATGGGCCCGCTCTATTCTCTTTAAAGCCAGGCTTATTTCTAATTTAATTTCCTCTTTTCCTTTGTTTCGTGTGTGGTTTTTGGGGTATGTGTCTCCTACTCCAATCATGGGCTTTTCCTGTGAGAAATAGTAATCGAAGCACACACACATTCACGTAGTGCCTGTTTTAGGACAGTATTCTCGATTTCTATATTTCTAAAGCTGGAATGATTCTGCGAAGATTTTCCAAGCCAGTGCTTTACAGTTCTCAGCAAAGATACCCTCCTTTAGCACATTTGGTGTCACATTTCCTTGGGTTGGTGGGGAAGTAGGAGTTTCTATTTAGGAATCATCGCCCAAACAATGGATGTTTTGACAAAGAGAAGTACACAGCTTTTGTCTGTTTATCTGCTTGTTTGTTTCCTGGAGCATATCTCTTGCTCAGTTAGAAACTAGAGAACCAATTACCAGCTGATCACCAGCGTGACTGGTGGGTTACTCTAAGTCTCTGCTCACGTGTTTTGCTCCTCTGTAAAAACGTTTCCGGTTTTCCTGATTATAAATGTTACTAGGGGTGATTTGTGAATCAATCCTATCTGTGCAGACACAGCAGAAAGAAAGGTATAATGATGTACGAGTGAAGTGTGGATGAATAATTCATATCTGGCAGCGAGCAGTATGGAGTTCTATCAGGCAACACTGCACGGCAGAGAGGGCCCCAAAGGCTTCACAAATTCATCCACATCTGCTCATTGTATTTCTGCTTGGGTGGCAGAATCGATCATTTAGAATGAGCAAAATGTCATTCAGTGGCACTGCTCGGTAGCGCAGATACAAAAATATGTAGGTATTCGTCATCACTAAACATTCATCTGACAAATGTTCATTGAAGTCCTGCTTGGCTCCTGCAGGCTGTTCTGTGTCAGGGGCCCCCACAGAAAAAGAAATAGATAACTTGGTCTCTGACTCCAGAGAGCCTGTCACATAGGGACAGGTGATATAATTATGGTTTACTCTGAGGCATCATATAAAGAGGACTGAAGTTGCTGAGACAGGGCACCTTTGCTTCAAGGAGGATTCGAGTACAAAGAAAAAACATACCATCACCTAATGGGCCAGAAATCGTTTTTTCATAAACTTAGTGAAACAAAACAGCCAGGCTTATCCTTTGTCACATTTTCAGTGAGTTCGGGGCCTCCCGTAGTGAGATATTTATTAGTGTGGGTCTTTATTCTTTTCTAGGAAAGAACTTTCTATGAAACGGAAACACGGACATGGACTTTAATTCAGGCTTCTCAGATTTCTTGTGTGCAACAGAAATGAGTTCAAATCAGCTCTGTGAAAGGGAATCCATTGATGCGACGATAATGGGTCTCTGTAGTTGCAGACATCAGATTTCTTGGTCTAAATTATGGCTGGAGAAGACACTTTCGTTATGGAGTAAAAGATGGTTGGATTAAGTACTGAGTCTGTGTGTGGCTTTACACAGTTTTTAGCATCATTCAGCTCATTCTTCACCTATAAATGGGTCTAATATTTGAGAACCTATCCCTACTGTTTTATAAAATATCAGGCACTGTCCCTGCGAATGTATCGGTTTATTTATGATGGAATATAAACCTATATTTTTCATTATTTTGCAACTTACTATGATTCATTGTTCACTTATCATTTGAATATTGTATAATATTACAATGTATATTTTTATTTCTCAAATTCTGTGTCCATTAATTTCTTCTTTAGTTCCATTCTATTTGTTAAAACTTTAAGAATAATTTTTTTACTAACCTTTGCCTAATATCCACTCTGCTAAAACTGTGAGGTGTTTTTAACATATGAAAATATCAAAAGTTCATTATTTTTATGTTTTTCAAGTTGATTTTTATTGCATTTGTTTACAACCATTTCTGGTTATACTAAAAAAGCTGCATAACCTTGAAATACAATCAAATTTTGCTAAAGATGTATTTGAACAAATTTAAAGTTTTATCAAAAGAGGTTAATCTTTACTCTCATGATGGTCCTAAATCACTTTACCACAACAACATAGCTTTGGACAAAGATACTTATGTGCCTTTGACATGAAGAAAAGAAGCCATAAATTCCCATGATAATGTATTTATGATTCCGAATCTGATTGCACCATGTAGATTACAGATAACTTAGGTTTATAGGCTATTATAACTTCTGTTGATAATTTGAAATATTACTATTGAGCTTTGAGAAGTTAAAAAGCATGTAAGCTATTCCAGTGCCTGTCTCTCACTGTGTTAGGCAGGGATCTCCAGAGGAGAAAAAGTAAGTAACGGATTGGCTCAGCAATCGCAGGCATTGGCTAGACAAAAATATACAGGGTAGATCAGCAGATTGATGTCTCAGTGCAAGTTTGAAGATTAACTAAGGCAGAATTCCTTCTCTCCTGGGGCAAGTCGTTCTTCAGGTTGAATGTAGCCCACTCATATCACAAGATCCACGTCCAGTGATTTGAACATTAATCTCATCCAAAACTATCCTCACGAAGGTAACGATTTAACCCCTGATCACCTGGCTGCCCCACCCCTGGTGACACTTAAGACTAATCATCACATCTGCCTTGAGATCTGAGCCGAGAGGTAATTATAGATATCAGTAGTGGTTTTTAAGTAGAACCTGTGGCCTAGAAAATTGACAAAACCAGTTGTTACTAGTCAAGCCTGACCAATGTACAGACTCATTCACACAAGAGTCTTCTTAGGAAGAAGAGAGGTGGCCATACAGAGCAAGGGGAGAAGGCCCAGGTTGTGTGTTTCACTCTTCCAAATCTTCAACATCTTATAAATATTTGCCCTTGAAAAGAAAACATATGAAAGCACAAAAAAAGATGCAAGTTACTCATAGAATGATTCCCCAAAAGTGAAATTTTCTATGAATTGTAGTCACAGGTTTGTCTGGGCCAGGAAAGTTTTCTAACCTAAAGTAGGATGCAATAAAATGTTCGAGAACAATTCTAGTTTCAGATCCAAACAATCACGATCCAGAATCTTACTGCATATACCTTACAGACAAATATTTTCCAAAAGGAGATTGAAAGTAATTTAGCAAGCCCAAACATATTTCCTGACATTTCCTATTTAGACCAACACTTCCTTTCTCCAAGAATAATGTGAAATTTTGATCTTGCTTACAGCTTGCATATTTTTCTTTTATGTGATACCTTAAAGTGATTCACAGAAATGTAAAAGTATCTCTGGCCAAATAGCCCATCATGATTAAACTTAGCTACATTATCCTTTTTAACCAGAAATCTAATAAAACATCTTTTGTCATTATTCTTTATAATATTAACATATCCATTTCCTATCCAAAAGTACACTATATTCTCTAAAAGCAAGCACTGAAAATGTCTTTTCTCCAAATGTGCATAACTAATCTATAATATTCTAATCTGTTTGCATTTTATTATGTTTTGAATTGTGTGAAAGAAAATTATTCTCACTTTCCTAACTTCCTCACTGACTTCAAAATCAACCTAGTGATGTTTTCAGTAATATGGTTAATCTTAAAAATTATATACATATGAGAAAGGCCCCATTCCCTGTTCTTGAGTCTTCCTTGTAACCACAAATGTGTGTTTTCCAAAAGATTTAAGATTTTTTTAAATCAAGATTTAAGAAACACATCAAACTCTGCTTCTTTGATTACTCATTGAGGAACCCAATTATATGTCAATAATCATTTGGATAATAGACTCTCACTGATCTTTAACCATTTATTAATTCATTCATCCTATAAACACACATTACACATTTGCTCTATAATATATATATATTTGCTCTATAATATATATATATAATATATATATATGTGTATATAATATATATACACATTTGCTCTAGTTCCCAGTTTTCCTCAAAATATCTCAAGCGTCAGATAACCTGTCACCATCACTTCTACCTAAGCCAGCATCACCTCTCATCTGAGGAAGCTCCTCAGTTTCATCTGAGAGATTACAATCTCCTCCCAGATTCTGTGCTTCTGCTCCAGCTGCCAAGAGAAGTTGATGGCGTCCTGTTGAAATACGCCACCTGTCGGTGGTTTGCTTATGACCCCCTATTTTTCTCACTAAACTAAAAGTAAAGGCCAGTTCTGGACCATCACCAGGAGAGAGACCTGGCATGATCTCACCTCTTTTCCTCTGATTTACGGGCAGTGACTTCATTTCATCCTAGTTCCTTTGACTTAATACAGTTTTTCTAAGGCCACTGTGCTTCTGTCCCAGCCTCTTTGCTTACTGGTGATGTCAGCTCCCTTTCTTGCGTGAGTTTTCTGCACATGCCGCCCGGTCAGAGATGCCTTTTTAGAATAGTCTATCCTAAAAAACCACTACTTTGCTCAATTTCTGCCCACGGGCCCTCCATGTTATTCTTATTGGTACCTGACACTGCATATATTTGACTTTCATCTGCTTCTTTGGCTTTGCCAGTGCATTCATAAGCCCACAGGGGGAAGATATTTGTCTCTTTGAATGCTATACTAAACTTCTGAATGTAAAGTAATGCTTAACGTATGGAAGTCATTCAAACACTTTTTGAACGAATGATTGAATGGTAAATAGAAGGTGTCTCAGAGGCTCCATTCCACTCTACAAACAAAAGAAAAATAATTTCTGCATCTTATGTTTCTTGCAGTCTACTATAATATTCACAACCAACAAACATGGTCCCTATATCAAAGGATAGGCTAGGTTATATTTTATCCATCCACACATTTTTATGTGGCAGTGTTCAGAAATATTTTTCACTTCAATATAGTATTTTAATTTAAAATGTATATTTTATCATAATAAACACATAGGTAAATTAGCTCTCCCACCACCATCTCTTTGATATCACCATACTCAGCTAACAGATTTAATACAATCCTGTGCCCCGTGGCGATGTTCTGGGCTACAGTGGATGATGGCACATGCCACAGTGGCCCCAAGGTTCCCACAGGGTTAAAAACTTCCTGTTGTCCAAATGTCATATCAAGACACATTGCTCAAGTGTTTGTGGCGATGCTGATAAGAGCATAGAACCTAAAATTTCACTCTGGCCTCACTATACTCCAATGAATTAGCTGTCACCAATCTTATTTTAAGAGTGAAGAAACTAGCAGTAATGCCATCAGGATCATACAGTACACGGCAGAGCCAGGTTTTACGATTTCAAGTTCAGTGTTCTTTTCTTCTGTTATCCTGTGGCATCATGGAACAAAGACATTTTACTGCTACCATCCAGAAAGATACGGGGTCATTGCAGCACGTAGGAGTGGCTTAGACTGAGTGTAAATAAAAATCCAGATGATAGCAGCTTAATAAAAAACGGAGGGTCTTTGCCTTCATTGCTTCATGGTGGACCTGAAGAACTTCAGGTCCCTCGCATCTTTCTGCAGCAGCATGTGTAGTGCCACCTGAAATGCAGCCTCCCGTTTTAGCATAGCCGCCGGGAATCCAGACAGTCCACCCACACACAAGCCCACAAGAAAGAGAAGACTTCTCTTCTTTCATAGAAAATTTCTATTTGTTATTAGCAAGACTTTGTCAAAAGACTGAAGTGTGTAAAGTGCTAAAGGCGAAGTGACTTCTATTCTGAGCAGCTATATACCCAGCTTAAAAAATATACATTTCATTTTCAAAAAGGAAAGTGAGCACACCAAAACTTCACAGAAATCTCTACCCTGGTCATAAAGCACATTTGAGTTATTCCCATTAAACCAAATAATTCTCAAAACAATGCCCTCCATTGCAGTACAGTATTTATGGGTCAAGATATCCTGTTGCCTGGATCAGTACCATTCTGCCACCTATTTTGGCAAATAAAATTTTACTGAAACACACCATGACCATTTATTTGCATACTGTCTATGGAGGCCTTACCACTAGAGTAGTAGGATGAAGTAGTTAAGAGAGTACATGGTCCCCAAGGTCTACCGTGTTACATAGTTCATTTACAGAAAAATTGACCTGATTCATCATCTGTATCAGTGGGGACCAGCCTGGGGGTGAAGGCTGTTAGATCTGCCCAGGGCAAGATCTCACCAAGGCTGAGTTCTGAGGCAAAGTCCTGACTTATTACCCCACCCTATCGTCAACAAATGGTGTTTTGCCCCACACTGTGCTGCTCTAATCTGCAGGTCCTTGACCATCACTAGGTCCTGAGTCTCACTGCTGAAGGACCTGCTTGGTCCAAGTGGGAAGATATCCCAGCCCACTCCAAGCTGGCAGTGGGGCAAGGCCTCAAGTGGAGTTTCTCCTAGGTTATGTATATTTCTGTCTAATGCCCAGCAGATCAGCAGGCTCTGTCTCAGCCCCCTGCCCTGGGTACAAGGTTTCTGTCAGGCGTTGGGTCTCATTATGGCAGACCTTGCTGTGAGTCCAAGGACAATCCTAGCTTTCATGCCCTCCTCCCAGCAGGTGAAGTTTTGCTGTCCCTTCTGCTGTCTAGGTGAGGTAGGGTGATAGAGACAGTCAGATGCCTGGCTGACACAGTTCCTCAGTTAGTCCTATGTGCACTGCCTAAGACAGGGTCTGGAGGCTCTGATTTCTCCAACGCAGACTTGGTATTGGGCTTCGAGTCCAAGGCGTGGGTTGGTTCTTTCTCGCTGCCCCCAGCAAGCCTTTCTCTCTGCTTTGAGTTGGGGGAGAAATGTTAAAGGTAACTCTTCTATCTGCTTTCTTCAGTGCATCCATATTACTGTTATGCTAAAGCCTGACCCTGTGGTCTCTCACTTGATTACCTCAGCTCTTGTGAATGTAGTTTGGTGAATCAGTCTTCAAATTGTTCTAGCTGTAGAGAAGGGGATGCTGGAGGAGCTTACTCAATTGTCCTATTGCTTTGGCCTCAAAATGTGTAAATTACTTTCCAAGAAAAGAGTGAGCATTGATACAAGTTACATATTTTTAAATTGTGCATTAATAAAAAATATTTCTGGATTTCAATCTAGCTCTGCTTTAACTAGTTATGCAAACTGTAATAACTCATTTTTTTTCTGTTCCATTTCTTCCCTTGTAAGACAAGAATATAATACTATACTTCATCAAGTGGTTAAAGGAACAAGTTAGCACACTTGAAAAATTATGATATTTCCAATAGAACACACCATCTAGTATAGAGAAAAACTACATTTTTAAAACATTTTCAGTGGATTCCAAGTTCACAAAGCATTGCTGAGAGTTTTGCAGGTAACTACAGCCCTTAGAACCCCAAGTGGTACTAGTGAATGGGTCTTAGTGAATGTGGTCCTACAGTGATCTTCCTGCAGCCCTAAGCAGCCTTTTGTCTTGACCATGGTTTCTAGCCATGTTTTCTTTTACCTCCATTCCAGGATTTATCTTTGTCAGCATGTTTTTGTTTTACTTTCAGTTTTCCTTAGAATTCTAATTGGAACTTCTCAGGGAACTCCACAGGCTTTCATGACATTCTTCATTATTGTTACAGAAAAAAAAATACTAATATGTCAAGTGCCACTGATAGGTCAAGAAAATAGTGAGAAATGGTCTCTGGTTTTATTACAGCATATGCCATTGGTGGCCTTAATAAAGCAATGAGAGTAAAAAGATGAGGCTGAAAATCTGATTGAATTGAAATTGTTCAGGTAGCTTTTTGAGTATTGCCTTACAAATGAGCACTGTGTCTCATGGTGATGTACACACAGGATGTGTCTATATATTGATTATTACGTGGCCAGTGATGATCTCTGTATCTAGGATGATATTTGTAAAAACCTCCCCTGCCACACACATACACCATATGTCCCATGGTGATCATTCTGTGTGGAAGCCTGGAATCACTATTAATCTTAATGGAGCTTCCATGAAAGACATCTTCTCTTGCTCATAGCTGCTTTCAGTGTTTTGTAAAATTAATATTCAAAACCAAGATACCTCGCTTTTGCTTCAGACTTATTCTGATGGCAACGTATAAGCTACTATTTGAAAATAGATGAGAAATTCAACTTGACGGCTGTGTAGAGTGAAAACACAGTGGGGGCAGGGAGGGTTTCCAAGGGATCTTTGTCATGGAGGCGATGGTTTCATGGGAAAACATGATCCCTTGAATTATCTAGATTTGAATACTTTAACTTTTATGCCAAGATCTTTGTGCTGCTCCCTTCAAATCTTCATGCTCAAAATTACTGTCAGATTTTCTCTGGAGAAAAAGGAATTACGTTAACCTGATAGAAGTCAATTTTATATCCTGCATTTCAACCTAGAAGCTGCGTGGCCCCTAATCCACTAACATTTTTGTTGATGACCTGTGCATAGATTCTCAGTGGAATGCAGTTTGATGGGAAGTAACCTCAGTGGTGAACTCCAAATATCATGCTTTAAAGTAGAAGAGGAAAGGGAAATGAAATCTCAATCTTTCTCTTCCTCTCTCCCTCCCTTCTTCCCTCTCCCCTTTCTCTCTCCAACTCACCCATGGAACATGCAATCCATGTTGATAATCTTAAATTTTGCCCTTTCTAATTTTTAACTGGGGCTCTGCTTTTGAATTAAACAACATCTACCACAAACATAGTGAACGTTATGATAGCACTTCTCTCCTGTCTCTGAAGCCACCAGTGCCACTAAATAGCCAGGCTTTATGCATAAATTACAATGCATAAAAGCTTCCAGCTCATTCAGAATGAAAGTGGTGTTTGGAGAGATGGGAAGAAGGGATGTGTTTTAAACTAATAAATAATCATCATCTGCACCTACTTGGAAAATGGCTTTCTTTCTGAATCATATTTCAATCTATAATTCTTTGAAATGAGACTGCCATTGCTAATTTAGGAGTATCTTGCCGTATAAATCCTGCAAATATGTACATATATGAAGGCTAAATTACTCTCTGGGGCACCTTTTTCTGCTTAAATTACCTTCAGAGAAACCTACTTAGGTGACATCAAGGCCAGCGAAGGGGAGAGATAATGGCCTCGATAGAGCATTAGCCTTCCCATGTGGTGACTTGTCCTCGGTGCAGCCTGCTGAACAAATGCTCCCAGACGCACTCCACGGCCATAGGTGGAGACCCAGAATTAAGATGAGGTCAAGTTCCTCGTAACTGTGACCCACACCACATAAGAGACCCCTCAGCTAATCTACGGTGTCCCCGTGCCTGAATTTCAATCAGGAGGAACAAATCCTCTGAAGCCTTGTGTGTGCCAGTGGCGTTATGCTGACCTTTGAATTACAAATAGATACTGAGAAAGAAATCCCAGGAGCAGGCAATATCCATTAAATAACAATTATGAAAAGCTGTTTGCCTTTTGGAATGGCTTTTCCCATAATGAGGATATGACCAAGTTGGGGAAACTCGTGCTGCGGAGTTTCTAATTCTGAATTATTCATTTCTCCAATGGACAGAAATGCTCTCAGGTGGGCTAGGGAAAGTCAAAGAGGCCAGGGCCTTGACTTGTGACCAGAGTTCATACAGAAAACCATGGAGAACTTGCTAAGAATCTCAAAGAATTACACTACATATCTGGTTAGTGCTTCTTCTCGTTTATTTTGTTTTGTTTTGACAGAATCTTGCTAAATGACCCCAGCTATTCTTGAACTTACCGTCCTCCTGCCTCAGCTTCCCGAGCAGGCAGGTTACAGGCAGGCACCACTGCACTACCAAGCTCACCTGGTTTCTTTCTCTGTAGGGATTTAAATCATTTGGGTGGGATAGGATGTTGTTTTGTCTGAGTCAAGCAGATAAATTCAGTTTCCCGAATGCTTTTGTAATAGAAAGTTTTCATTTTTTCCCCAGTATGTGTCATTTGCTTTTGGATCTCACTAAAGCAATTACTGCATGTAATGCATTGTCATACATACACCCATATCTATGTATGTCTCAGGTTCTTCTTAGTGGGATGACTTGAAACTGAGATTCTTCAACTTTAAAACCAACTGATTATCAGGTTTTCTTAAGAGTTACATTCTTAGAATAAAATACAGAATGTAATCTAAGATTTTGAAGTCATATAATCCTAAATTGGATCACAATAAAGTCCCTAGTAAGTTACGTAAAATATTATTCAACAGTTTTTACTCTGTTTCTCATATAATGATGCCTAAACCACAGAGATAAAGAAAAGATAAAATGAGAGAATGTATTCAAGCTTATCCAAGCATTGGACACACAACATCCTTTATAAATGATTCTGCATGTATCGTTCAGCTTCTGTTAGAGCAACTCTAAATGCCGGTGACTTACAAAAGCAAATATTTGATTTGCTGTTTACGCTCCAAGATAGCTGTGGGTCTGCTGTGATTTCACCTGGGTTTGTCTGGCCCACTTGGGCTCCGTGTGGGTAGAAAATCAACAAAGGGGCAGATGTTAATCTGACTCAGTGTCTTCTCAGAACATGTATGTTTCCCACTCCACCTACCTGCCATTGACCATGAACACACATGACCAAGCCCCACACCACTGAAACAGGAACAAGAGCTTGTCTCACAAGAGGCAGTAAATAGTCAAGGAAATCAGTCCAACGAACATACTGATAATTTACTACTACAAGGGTAATCATGGGGTCGTGTCATCCCAATTTGCTTTCAGTTTCATTGGTGAGATTTTGCTGAGACATTAATTGTTTACACCACAGGACAATTCACCATCACATGACGAAGCACAAAAGATATTCTTTGTATAAAAGTACTATTTTAAAATAGTACTTAAAAGTGGAGAAGATAAAAAGTCTATACATCTTGTTGAATCCCTGGGATTTCAGAAAACAATGGCTTCAGAAATCACTGGAAATTTCAGAAAACAAGTGATATCAGATTTGCATTATGGCACATACTGAAATATCCACTACAAATATCTCCCTTTTCCAGATGAGACCACTGAGTCTTAGGGAGGCTGAAAGTCTGCAGCTGAGCAAACACTGCTGGAGCGTTGAGCCCCAGGGCCTTCCTGGTATACACAGAGCAAGACTGACAAATGGACCATTCCTTACAGATAAGGAATTATTCCTGTGCATTGATTAACTATAAAAACAAGCTTATTAAAAGAGTTTGATGGGCCGGAGGGTTAGCTCAGTGGTTCTGGCGCCTGCCTCGCAAGCGCAAGGTCCTGAGTTCGATCCCCGGAAACCATATAATGCTGGGCGTGGAGACTCACGCCCACCAGCAATCAACGCCGCATACCACAATGCCGGGCGTGGTGGCTCACGCCTGTCATCCCAGCACTCGGGAGGCAGAGACAAGAGGATTGCTGAGTTCGCGGTGGCTTGCCTGGGCTACATAATGAGCTCAGGGCCAGCCTGAACTACAAAGCGAGACCCTGTCTCAAAAAAAAAAAAAAAAAAAAAAAAAAAAAAAGAGTTTGATACTCCTCTTCAATGTTCAGGTCCAGAGAGGGTAAGTAAGGAAATCAGTACTGCACAGTTGGGTAAGTGGTTTGGGGTAAGGCTCCAAGACAAGGTTTCTTGTGTCAAGAGTTGGCACTTTCAGACTCCGTGCGTTCTAGACTTCATTTTAAAAGAAAATTATTGAAGCCGGGCATGGTGGCTCATGCCTGTAATCCCAGCTCAGGAGGCAGAGACAGGAGGATTGTTGAGTTCGAGGCTTGTTTGAGCTACATAGTGAGCTCAGGGCCAACCTGAACTACAAAGCAAGACCCTGTCTCAAAAAAAATTATTGAAGCTTTAACCTGGAAATGCCCACACTCATGCCCCAGCCTTCCAGGATATTCTCTAAGCTGACCATTATTACAAGCCTACCTCACATACAAAACTGTACAGAAGAGCTCCTGTCCAACTTCATTTTTCCCTTGGCCACCCTAGTTTTTTTCTCTCCTGTCACCATAACAACCCACAACCTGCAATACACAGTTGGAATCTTTATCAAGAGAGCCAGCAAAGGGAAGCTTTTGATGTGTCTCTTTAGGGGTCCTCTCTGACATCTTTATCTCCTCCTAGTGAACTTTGGGCATCCTGTGATCTACTGCACAGCCAATTAGGCTGTAAATGGTGCAGCTGCCTCTCTGTAGTCCTGGCTCCTGGGAGCCCAGTAGGACATGCCACGTTCCTGAGCAGACTTCTCCAACACGCAGAATCCCACAGTCAAATCAGGGAAAGCATCTAACTTACATTAAAAATTATAGAGAGTAAAGAGGGAGAAACATAGAATGCATCTGCTCATGCCTCTGCTAGCACAAAGGACTTACAAATTGCTGCAAGCAAAAACTAGAATCGGAATTTGTCTCAAGGCCCTGCATGCACCCTCCTGTCCCTACGTGGCAGAGAGACATGGTACCTCACTTTTAACTTCACTTTTCTGGGGTCTTCACCTGGTGGTAGGAGTGGTCCCAAATCTCTTCTGCGTTCCAGTACTTTTATGAGAAGACTGACTTAACGATATAAGAGAAGCCTGTATGTCAGTCATGTGCACTGTGTCCAGAAAGAAATTAGTGTTTTTCTATACAGACGATATAGTAATATATATTTTTAATGTTCCAGTGTTGAGACAGAAAAGGCCAAGACACCGACCTCATTTTATAATGGCACATGTGCGTGTTTATCTTTGTCTGTAATATTCACCAATACTGGGCATAGAAATTTAACTTCCTGATACACTAAAATGCCTGTGAAATCTTGTTCTGCAACAACACATATAAGTGGATTGTCACCTGCTCTGACAATGACTGGATTTCCCCTAAACGTTTCTCAGTCTCTGTTTTTTGTTTTCTTTTAAGTTTGGTTTTTGTTGTTGTTGTTGTTTTGTGCTGCTCAGCTAAATGACTCATCTATTTACACAGAAATTTGATTTATATTATGGTGCCATAAAATATGACTGATTTATTGATTTGAGTGATGTGCAAACCCTCCTGCTTAGATCAAAAATCAGTTCCTAGGTGCTTTGCTTTAAAATAGTATCACATCAGACCAAATTATTTTTAAGTCAATATTTAAAATGTTTCAGCCAAGGATGTAGCTCAGTGGGTACCACACCTACCTTGGAAGCACAAGGGCCCGAGTTCAATCCCTGGTACCACCAAAAAAAAATGTTTTGGGTAAGTAATGTCAGCAGTTCCTTGATGCCTACTATCACCTAATGTAGGCAGCACATAATTCCATAATGCTAATTTTTTACATGTATGTGCCAGGCATGTGATGAGAAAGCACTGCATGTTTTCCAAGATCTACACAGAGAGCCCACACCCCACACTGTCCCAAATGGCTCAACACTGCAGTAAGTAGTGTTAGTACTCACAATACCTTATCCTCCCATCTATGTATTTTTTCTCTTGCAATCTAAAAACCTCATCTATGAAGTCCATGTACTCAGTCACAAGGAATAATGTGCTCAAAGGAGATGTCTGATGCATCAACCAACATACTGACCCTGGGTTCTTGCCTCTGGAAGCCTGAGAGCACTGACCGGAGTAACGCTTTAAGGGCCCCAGGGGAACCGACTGATAGAGCCCTTCCGAGCAGTCACACACTTGCTCCTCTGTGCACTGCCTCGTGGCTTCACCCATGAGCTAGTGCTAGGTGCTAGACAATGTTTATTTCAACTGTGAGAATCCAAGGCTAATTAAAAGTGCTCACAGAGGACGGGTTACAAGTCTGCCACTCTGATCCAGTTACTGTTGCATTAACATCATGGGGCTTTCAAGACAGATGTCACCACATGCTGTTATCACTTACTGGAAGCAAATCATTAACAGTGAAACTTATAAAATAAATAGAAAAGAGTTGAAGAAACTCTGCTAGGATCTGCCACTGTCCTCTCATTTATGTTTTCATATGCTTTCTAGATGATAAAGTCAGAGGTATTACACCAGAAATTTAACAAATGTGGTTTTAACTTTTCTGTTGCAGTACCACATCTTTCTTTCTCTTCTTCACTCACTACTTTTGCAAACACATGGGAAACTCTGCTAGGATTGTGGTGCTAGTCCAGGGGCTGCAGGTAACTGTGTGCCACACGGGTGAAGACAAAGTATGAGTGAAGCCCCTAAGAGTCTTGTTTGTTTGTTTTTTGAGGGACATAGAAGATAAAGTCATTGAAATGGTAATATTCCTACTACATAATGTAATCAGTGAGATAAATGAGGTGTGGAAAATAAATTAGGTGGCAGGAAAAGAATAACTTGTAGTGGAAGAGCCATTTAAAATGGGTCTGTGTGGGGTGGCTTTCTAGGGAAGTGACATTTCAACAGATACATGATATATTAAGAGAGAAGGTCACCTGAGGATACAGGAAGAGGTGTGTGAGTTGGGGAAAGGTATAAAAGGAAAGTCCAGACATGAGCCTTTGCTTGACAGCCCAGGGAAGAAAAGGAATTGGCTTCAGGAGACCTTGTAGAAGGAAATCGCTAGAATAGGAGGACGGAAGCAGAGCAGACAGGTTCAACTTCCGGTTGTACTGCCAGAACAGGAAGTCACTGCAGGGTTTCGTGGGAAGGTGTGAAAGACTCCTGTGTTACAGTGTATGTGGTAGGAGTGGGGGCCTGGAGGGGTGTCATGCTTAGGAATGAACCCCCGTGAATGTGCTTTAAAGTCAGAGCAAGTTTGAGAACGACTGTGTCAACCACCGCAGAAGGGAGAACAGCATAAACAGAAAGACATTTTTTCCTTGGCCCCGTTTAGTACCAGTGAAGCTATGCTTAAAACCTACTTATAGTTCAAGTAAAGAGAATAAAGCAATTCATCGAATAGCATTGCTTTTGTACACCCACAATTGCACAATTTAATGACAGTGTGACTTCCAGAAGGAAGCAGACGTGGTGTAAATATCAATACATTCATTAACTAGTTATGGTGGGCAGGATATACTCCTGAGTGAAAATATAATTTAAACTGCATTTTTTTCTGACCTGATCTAATGCCTAGAAAGCTAAGGATTATTCATCCAATTTCACATTATTCCCCTCTTGTTCAGCTTCTCCTCCATGAAACCAAGGCTTGATTTCAGTTCCAGAGAATCTAATTTCACCGAGAGTGCTCAGGAATGCCCCTAATGATGCCCTTCGCTCCCACGTTTGCTCTGCGCTCACAGCAGCTTGCACCACCAAATTATGATGAAGTTGAAGGAAACAGAGCCACTCATTGGAGCTACGTGAAAATAAACAGTTGAAATTGCCTGTCAGTCTCAGAAGGGACATGAAGGGTCGGGTGGAGATATCCTCCCTTTTAATAAGAAATTTTATGACTTTGGGGGCCTGTTGTGTTCCTCTTCCCAGAGTCAGGCAGCTGCTACGTCACCTTTATTGTTATCTGAGCCTGTAGCTCTGGGGACACAAGGATGATAACGGATGCTTGATAAGGACCTCAAGGGGGCAGAGTTGAAATCCAGCATCATGGCAAAATTTTGAACCAGCTATTCCTATTCCTTCCCTCTCTCCCTTACCCTCCCTCCCCCCTCTGTCTGTCTGTCTGTCTCTCTCTTTTCCCTCATTCTCTCTCTCAGCTGTCTTGACACTGAGTACACTGGCACTCTCTTTTTGTATATTTTTCCCTTTATTTGTAATAAATGCAAATGGGAAGCAAGAATCAAAAGTGAACAAGATATTCATGTTCCAGGGACTGGCGTGCCTACCAAAGCAAAACCCGCTGACTTAAAAGAGAGAAAGTGAGAATTGCATTAGCTAATTACGTCTTATGACGGCCTTACCCGTAACAGAATCATCACTTTCGATCCTAGATGGAACTGTGATGCTTTCCACTGTGTTGCTTCCCACTTCCCGTTGTACTTCTCTAAAGGTACAGAAAGAATATTTAGTGATTAAAAAACACTTCTCTGATAGAACAGGTAAGAAATGTTTGAATTGAGGGAAGAGATGGTCTTGGACAACTGAGCAAATTATGAAGCAAGAACACAACTGAGAAAACAACCCTTAAGTCCTTAGCCTGTCTTTTTTGAGATCCAAAAGGGTCCTCTGCCTTCTTGAATTTGAAGAAGCCCTGACTCAATCTGTGGCTCAGGTATAGTGCTTTCCCTCCTTTTTGTTCCAATTCACTGGCACCTTGCAGCTGCAGGAGAACGGGGTCCAGGAAAATTACAACTGTATACCTGCACAGCAAGGGGCACGGGGGGCTGGGGTGACAGAAAGCTGAAAACCTAAAGACACTTTTCAAAAGGAACAATGGCTAAGTGGCACGTATCACATGCCCACAATTCCCTTCACTGCTTCTGGAAACAGCTGAAACACGACTGGAGAGCATTGGCACTGAATGCTACTACAACTACAGAAAGCTTCGCTTTGCCTGTGGAACCATGTTCATCGGCTAATAGAAAAACCAGCCTCTCTTCCCTTCATAGGTCCTTCCTTGGGATGTCCTGGCAATTACTGAAATACACATAGCTGATCCGATTGGTAGTCGCATAAGCTCCCTCCAAGGCTGGTCTGCAGCGACGAGTCCCATTCTTGACGCTGCCGCTTGATACATATTCAGAAGCTGGGTATTAGATCTGTGCGCCGGAGGCAAGCCCGCTCATCTTCAGCTCTTGCCGGCCTTTGGGTCGCTTCCAGGTCCTCCGTGTAGGAGCGGAGCATTGGAACTCAACAAAGAGATCTGCTCTTGTGTCTGGGAGCCAAAGCCACAAGCACTGGGACTGGAATTCATCCATCTGCGGCTTTTTCCAGGGTCTCACAAATTCTGTCTGTCACCACAGCTTTGATTTGAAAACAAAAATTCCCGCCCTTGTTCTAGAAATTTCTATAAAACCGAGAATCCATGTGCTTCTGCCCGCTTCTCACACTCCTCATTTCCAGTAGGAAAACGTGGTGGGAGTGGTGCCAGTTCTGTGCTCTCAGTGGCCCTGTTCGCCTCCACCTTGGGTTTGTAAATTCTCTCTGTACATGTTCTCTCTGTAAATGCCTCCTTGCAAATCCCTCCTTGAAGAAACTGTGTGCTCCTAGTGTATGTACCATCAGGCACTGAGCCCCAGAAGGGTAACGATCACTTCTACAGACAAGGACATCGAGAACCCACAGAACCTGGATATTCACTGCCTGCTCTAATACTCTGGGACTGTCCCAACAAACTAGTAAAAAAAAATAGTGTTCTCATCATTCCAAACTCACGCCATGAAAATAATAGTCAGACCTGGTTCCCAGAAACATCTGCAGACCTCAGGTGATAGCTTAGTCACTTTCTTGCTGCTGGACCAAATACCCAACACTCATAACTTAAGGAAAGGTTTATTTTCCTCATGTTTTAATCCAGAGTTGCCCAGCTCCAAGGCAGGAAGCCGTGGGAGAAAGGTGTGACAGAGGATAGCGGCTTGCTCCATGGCAACGGGAGAGCAGAGAGAGCAAAGAGGGGACCTCAGAAAGACTGACCCTTCTGGTACTGCCCCCAGCGATCTACCTTTCTTAAGCAGATACCACCTTCTAACACCAAGCCAACCATAGAACCTTTGTTGTCCAATCATATTCCAAACACTAAGGCTTTGGAGGCCATTTTAGGTCTCAACGATAATAGATAATGAAGATCTACTTATTTTTCTATGTATAAATATGTATCAACAAATGTGCTCCTTGCTCTATTGCTATGCTCCTTTCAGTTACATCCTTTGAAACCTTTTTTAAAGGACAATTTGAAAAATCAATTTTGCTTCCTTTGATTTTTTAGATCTTGATCATAATTATAACTACTAACTGTATTAATTGAGGTAACATCAGCTGCTGCAATGAACAAATCTCAAAATGTTTAATGACCCTAATACACCGGTCTTTCCTTTTATAGCTTGAGGTTAGAAGTAGGCGAGCCTAATTGATCCAACTTCCTGCATATGCTGATTTTTAGGAGCTGCGTTGCTTCCACCATATGACTCCCAAAGTTCCCATGTGTGTCCAGCTGGTGAACCTAGGAAGGACATTATTAAGAGCCAGTGCTAAAAGTAGGGAAAGTAACTTTTAAATTCATTGCTTTCTTTGGGACACAAACATATCATCGCAATTAAGTAAAAAGTGAAGCAGGGAAATATGGCACTATTTCTGTGTCCTGAGACAAAAGGAAATAAGAGTAGGAATAGCTAGACATCACCTGACACTGACAGCCCATGAGTGAAGAACATAGATCCATTTTTACCTGCACTGTACATTTGTCTTATTTCTTCAAATGTGTTCTTTAAAGATTTTAACAATATTTTGTGTGTACACAAAGTGCCACATCAGCACCTCGACCCCACAGAAATACCTACAAGAGGAAATATGACATGTAAGCCTGAGGCCCTCAATGATTTGTCCATGTGGATGATACCCATCAGAATTGTTGTTTGAATGACGTACAGTATTTACCTATCTCATTAAATCACAGTTCACATTACAGCTAAAAGAGGAATGCGGGACTCACACCCCTGGTCTGCCAAGCCTAGGAATTCAGTGAGTGCATGTATTTTTCATACCCCATAGTTGCTACAGGAAAGTGACGCTCTGCTGGCAGACTATTAAGACACTTCATGTGTCACTGAATCTCCATAAATATTTAATTAGCAAGTCATGAAATAACATTTGGAAGCAGCTTTAGCTCATCTCTCGAAGCACTGTTTCAAAAGCTTATGTAGGACATCACTGAGACTGCGAATGTGCTCTCCTTCTGCTGGGCTGAAACTTGTTTAAACACCCTCAGAAGTTGGAAGATTGGAAAGGTTGTCGTCTGCATTTTAGTCTCACAGTGTGGGGCAAGAGTATGTGGGCTTTGCTAAATAAGAAAAAGTCCAAGACTACCTACCACGATTTTTAAATGCATTTGTTTTCATTGAACATGTCCCAAAATAATAATAGATGTTTTTCATAAATCCTTTAAAACCAGTTAGAGCAATAATAAGTGTAATTATTTTTAAGGTTTAGATCTAGATATCCTCCAAAAATCTGATGCATTCAGAGGTGAGTTTGGGAAGGTAATTGGATCATCGGGGTGCTATACTTATCAGTGGATTGGTCCATCAGTGAGTGTTCTTAGTTGATAGGTCCTCGTTGCAAGAGGTGAGTCCCTGGTGACATACTCTTAGAGCCATATCTCCTTCCCAGATGCCTCCCCTCTCTCTCTGTTTCCTAGTTGCAATTGATTGAGCAACTTTTCCCAGCCATACCACTTCTGCCCTGGAACCAGTCAACACTGGACTAAGTTAAGAGCCAAATTAAACCTTTCCTCCTTTAAGTTACAACTGTTAGCTATTACGACCCCGCAACAATAAAGCTGACTCAACTATAAATGCTAATTATTATTGCTAACATTTGTTCTGCTGAAAAAAATACCAGGATAATCCCTATACAGGCAGAAAGTATAGGTGCTTTGTGTATTGTTCCGTGTCTCCTATGCCCAGCCCAGGTAGTTACTCAGCATATGAATTAATTAATCCTGGTTCCTATTTCAACTTAATGGGGAGCACTGGGATGATTGTCTAAATACATTGTTCGAAAGAGTACTCGTGCCAGGCATGGTGGCTCATGCCTGTAATCCCAGCACTCGGGAGGCAGAGGCAGGAGGATTGCTGAGTTCGAGGCTTGCCTGGACTACACAGTGAGCTCAGAGCCAGCCTGAACTACAAAGTGAGACCCTGTCTCAAAAAGGAAAAAAAAAAGAGTACTGAACAATGATTTATCAATATGGATGATACCCTTCAGAATCGTTATTTGAATTAATACAGTATTTACACCTAGAATTGATGGGACAGGAGAGGGTCAGACAAAATTGTTTCAAAAGTATTTTCAGTGGGAAAAACACCATGATACTATCATAACCTACTATTCTGAATACTTCTCTAATGATAAAGGACACATTCTGGATTTTTTAAGGCCTTTTTTATTATGGCACACAAAAAAATAAATATTTCAAGCTTAACTGAATAATTGGTTTGTTACTGGTTGACTGATTAATTTTTAAATGACCTGAGCAAGTCAACCAATCATACCAAAAGGGCCCATCAAAATTAAGACATCAATGTCAATTAAATGTTCAATCAATATTAATATCACCTTGCAGACTCTATATAAAATGCATGCTGTAACAACATTTTATAAGCTATATGTACAATCATAATATAGTGAAATGCCTTATAAAATACCTGCAGTGAATTTAGGGCTCTTTTACAGATTTCAGAGAACAATTTTCTTATGTATTTGATAATAATTAAAGACTTAGAGTTAAGCTATGTTTTCTTTGCAGCCACTCCATTATCCTAACATTTATGGCATGTTTTCTTCTTAGACCACAGGGCTGTTCTTAGTTGTCATAGTACTCCCATGGAGAAATGCTGAGTTACAATGAACTTTCAGAAAATGTCCAGTTTTATAATGTGAAAGTCAGAGACAGTCTCAATCGGGGATCACAAGGCTCATTTGCAAACATCAGTCTGTTGACCGCGGTTCCTTCCAACACTATGTGAGGAAAAGCCCTGCTTGATCAGTGGCAGCATCATAGATGCCCAGTGATGTCTGCTTTCGTGTTGGAGTGACACAGGGTTCACATTTTTCCACCTCAGACTGACATTAAAATATTTTTTTTTAAAAAAGACACACTTTGAAAAGCAAAGATGTATGTTAGTGGTCCTCTGTTGTCCAGAATTAATGTAGGCTCATGACGAGCCAAACTCACTACCATGGAGTTATTTGATCAATATTATCTTTGTGCTTAACAAGAAAATGCAGATGATCTGATAAGTGAACCCAGTAGCTAAAGGAGCCTCACTGGCTCACAGCACTGGAAGTTCACAGCAGGTCAGATTTTAGGCTCCATCCTCTGAGGGCCTCGAGGGTGTCATGTGAGACCTGGTGCTTATCACTCCCCTCATCTTCATGCTCTCGTTGCCTGGCGACCATCAGGCGCCGCAGGAGTCCCAGCCTCCAAAATCGCACTCGCGAGTCACGTGCTCAGAGTGTGTCTTCACGTTCCAACAAAAGGTTCCCCTTCTGTAGCTGTCTTAGGTCTCAGGACCACAAGTGGACTAATGGCTGGGGCTGGAAGGGTGGGACGTGGAGTAGATCAGGGTTAATCAGCTTCACACTGGATTAGACTCAGCCTCCCATAAACCTCATGATGTACAGTCCCACAAACAGTAGAAACCTTGGAAAAAAGAGTGGAAGGAAATAGAGACTGTATAAACCAAAGATGAATATTTCACCGTAGAATTTCTTCTTTCCAAGTAACATCACATGTGCTGAGGGGCAGAGGCTCTGTAGCTAGATTTCCTACATCTGAACCTCATTTTACTGGCAGTATGACTTTAGTCACCTTAAACTTGTTTTATTTTAGCACCTCAGTCTTCTAATCTACAAAATTGGAGTGGTATCACTTTGTAAGATGATGATGAGCACAGAAACGATGACGTATGTAGAGAATTTATGACAGTGTCTCATTTAAGTACTACACAACTCTTAGCTTATCTATTATTGTGTTTAATGACCCTTGTTACATAAGCAACTTCTCTAATGCCTTTATTTTTATATATATGAATAGGGATATGCATGCTAAGATGCTAACATAGGAAAGATCTCAAAATGCTACAATTTTTCTATTTGTATCTTATTATCAGCAGCTGAGAATATAGAATGCATCATTTCTTTCTTAAGCTTCACAGTTAAACCAAAAGAAATTTGCCTTATCATGCAGTGCTAACCACATTAACCTCAATAGCCTTATATTATTATTATTACTGGTTTTATAATTAGATTCAACTTCTATATTTATTTTACTAGAATAGTATGGTAAAGTCTTATGTTTTTTTCTATCTTATTTTTTCATCAGAGTATAAATCAATCACTTTTATGTCACTGGGACAAAACCCCCACCAGCCACAAATTAAAGAAACAGAGGTTTACTTGACTTACAGGTTACAGAGGGTTAAGTCCATGGTCTCCAAGAGCTGATGGCAGAAATACACCCTCCCAGGCCTTGTCCCTAGTGACTCACATCCAACCATAACCCACCTCCTAGCAACACATTTTGCTATGAACTCATCAGTGAACAAATGGACTGATGCTCTGAGCCCCATGATCCAAACACCTACCACACTTACATGATACTTTTAGGAGACATTTTATAGCTAAATCACAACAGAGATAAAAATGAGACATACTCTATTGTCCAACGTAAGACAATTTAACCTCTTTAAACGTACACTTTTTTTTCTTCAGGAAATACTTTGGTGCAAGTATTTTCAGGCCAAGTGTGGAAACCAAATATACTGGTAGAGAAGAGGAGTAGCAAGTCTTTAGCATTTCATTTTCTGGTGAAAGTTTTGCTTTGCAAAATTTTTCTCTGGTTTAGCTAACATTTTAGTGTTCTTTGATTACAAATGAGATATAAAGTAGAGAAAATAGATGGGTGGGGGAGTTTTTATCAGGACAAGTAGGTAGATCCATATTTGCACTATGAGCTGTGTTGCCAAGCTGTGCATAAGGGAGTCCATGCAACTATGACCGCCAGGTTCAGCTTTCTTCCTCCAAACCAGCCTTAACCATGAAATGCTGGATACATGGCCACAGTCACCTCATACTTTTTTCTTAGTAACTTCAGCCAGGTCAGACTCTAGGAAATGAGTGTCTAGGAACAACCTTGCCCCTCTGCACACACTTATGTCTGAAGAAGAAGGTCTAGGATGTGCATAAATGGATGGGAGAAGGATATGGAGATCAGAAAAATGATAGTCATTGTAACTGGAAACCTTTTGGAAGATGAAAATAAATTGTTCCTTAACTACCAATTTTCTGAGCCAATTGTTGATTTGAAAAGAAAAATGAGGTCTGGGGGATTTACTTCAAGGTTGCAGGGTCTGCTTCACGAGCACAAGGTCCTTGGTTCGATCTCTGGCACAAAAAAAAAAAAAAAGAAAGCAAAAGAAGAATAAAGCTAAACCTCAACTTCATTGGGCCTGGGAAGTCAGCTAACCTACCTTCCACGCCTCAAGTACACTTTAGGGGCAGACGAAGGACCTGCCGTAAAACACCTGATCCTCATCATCCTAGACCCAGTATTGCCTTGGAGCCTCAGAGAGTAGCTGAGACCCAGAAAATCTCTTGCCTCAACATAAGGCAGTTTGTTGCCACATTTTGGACTCCTGCCTCAAGGGCCAGAACCAGGAAATGTTAAGACTGTAGCTGAGACGCTCATTTCCTTATGAGGTCTGCATTGGTGCCAATCATTTTGGTACTTAGATCTATGCCTTAACATTCAGTTTGTAAAAGATAAACAAATTAGCTTTACTCAAACCATAGCTATGGCGCTTTCCAATTTATCTAAATGCCTTATTTTTCATTCAAAAGATCATTTTCAAAAACAAATGAATTCTAAACCAAAGAAGACGGGGAAACCACTGAAAGATGAAACTATGGTTTGTTTGTGAGGAACTTATGCTTCTATACCTGCTTAACCTTACAACTTATTACCAGACTATGGAATAGGCATCCACTCATGGGACCCTGATCACAAATATCCACATCTCATCAAGCCACTGGGAATGAATAAAAATATGTCTTTATGTAATAAAATCACACTATTTGGTTGAGGTGTTTGATAGTGATCATTATTATCTTTCACAACTGTAGCTCTGTGCAAGACACTGTGAATTCTATAGCCCTTCTCTTGAGCATGCAACTTATTTTGAGTCATAAAAATAATGAAGGAAAATTGGGTATCAAATCTGAAGTTGTAACTGAGAAAATGTCTGCACATGCTTTATGTGGACTAGACTGGTCAAGATATATTCCCTGGAAGACATAGGGTTTGAAGTGTTTTTCAGATAAGGAATAGACAAACAGGGATTCTTTCGAGTCTCTGTTTTTAGGACTGGTACAGACAAGGAGGGTCGAAATTGCACTTCAGGCAGTGTGAATAGGAGCGTGAACTAAGCCACAGAGGTGATCTTAGGAGCCTGTGCACAGTCTGGAGAGCACAGAGCAGAGTAAATCATGGCGGAGGATCAGGCAGAGAATGAGGAAAGCTAGAGAGAAAGATTTTTCAACTGGTACAACAGTAGGCTGAGCAGAAAGGTAATCAAAACAACTTTTTGAAAATCAGCTATTCAACTGGGAGTGTGCATGCGTGTATGTGTGTGTGTGAGAGAGAGAGACAGACAGACAGAGACAGAGACAGAGACAGAGACAGAGACAGAGACAGAGATGGGCTGGGGGAAGAGTTAAGAAAATGCAATCAAACCGGGCATGGTGGCTCACGCCTATAATCCCAGCACTCAGGAGGCAGAGGCAGGAGGATTGCTGAGTTCGAGGCTTGCCTGGGCTACATAGTGAGCTCAGAGCCAGCCTGAACTACAAAGCGAGACCCTGTCTCAAAAAAAAAAAAAAAAAAAAAGAAGAAAGAAAGAAAATGCAATCAATTCTCATGAAGTGTAAGTCACAAGCCTGGTGCTTAGTGAAGGGATCTGGTAATAAAGCATTAAGTCAAAGAAGTGACAGAGACATAACGAGTATGGAAGGTCACAAAGATATTTTTTAAAAAGGTTAACAGCAGAGCTTGATGACATTTAGATACAGGAAAAAGGCAGCTCTACAACTCCTAAATTTTTGGATTGAGAGACAATCGAAAGATCAGGTACTCTTGGTCCTGTTCAGTTGCTTCCTGGTTCTTTCCCCATATTTAGCAATTGAAGGAAGCTCTTTCTTCTCATCTTTAGCATGACCGGGAAAAACTCAGCTTCTAAACTGGCTTCACCCCTATACTCATCAGGGAGGAATGAGCGTCAAGATATTCTTTGTGAGATATGCTTTCAATGTTTGAATATATGTCATTTCGCCCCTTTTTATTGCTCTTTCTTCCACAAAGATTGATAAATTGAGACTTGACAGATGCTTACCTCTAAAAGAAAAAAGAAGAATCTTGCTTTGTTGAATTACTTTGTGAAATACAGTTCAACAGAATCCCAACTTACAATTATTACCAGATTATAATTGTGGAAACAGCAGTCATTTCCCTGCACCAGAGATTTATAAATTCAGCATTATTTCCAAAAATGTTTGTTCAGTGTACATAAGAATAACTGCATGTATGAAAAATCAATTAAAATTTGTATAAAACATTGGAAAACACATCTCTGTAAGTTCATGTAAAAAATACTTAATTTCAATTTCAGTGAAAATGCTACCAATTAGAACACCCTAGACAACCAAACTGCCAATCCAAATGTCACATTGAGATTTTACTTTTATTTTTTTATTTGTGTTTTCCATTTCAAGCTTCAGCAAACTAATGATCTCTGAATTCAATTCCAATGCTTAATTCAAGTCTCTGTTCGATAACCTGACTAAATGTATGGTATGTGTACTACTCTTTAGATTAGGCTGACTGAACTCGAAAAGTAAAAGGAACCATTCAGAAGGACAAATCATAAAATACGGTCATGCCTGGGAACACAATGATGATAAAACGTAAAGCTTAAAAGCATTTCAACCAGAAGCACTATGCCTGAGTTCCAAGTCCATTCTGCCCTTAGTCAACTATGTGATGTTGAATAAAGCAGTTGACATGTGTCTGCTTCTGTTTTTTAACTTGTAAAATGGGAAAGTTAAAAGGGACAATAGAGTTTAATCTCTTGTAATGTTTATTTTCAGTGAGATCGTGGCCTTCTTTTTGTGAACTGGCTATTGGTGTCAGAGTTGTCGTGTAACAAAATTGAAGCAATTACTGTCCTTTGCTATTTCCGTCAGCTATTTAACCCATCAGCTTCCACCTAGAATAGAGGGCTGATTCTCTCCCTCCTCCCTGCTCAGAGCCTGCCTTCTCTAGTGCTCCCCATCACCGATGGCTCTTCCAGACTCACCAGTCTCTGTACTGTCCTTTAATTTGATCTATGGTGTCTTACCTGCCTTTCATTATGTATTTTTGTGATAGTTTTCATCTCCCGGGATACTAGGTGTTTTTTGGTATAAACAATGTTTTCTTGTGCTCCCTATAACATCTGCCACAGAGTTAGATGCACAGTAGGTATTCAGCAAAAGTCTAATGGATGAGTGGCTTGATTGCTGCATTAAAAGACTAATAGAGCCGGGCGTGGTGGCTCATGCCTGTCATCCCAGCACTCGGGAGGCAGAGACAGGAGGACTGCTGAGTTTGAGGCTTGCCTGGGCTACACAGTGAGCTCAGGGCGAGCCTGGACTACAAAGTGAGACCCTATCTCAAAAAAACAAAAAAAGACTAATAGATATTTTATTTTCATTCAAAAAACTTTTGGCCTAAGCAGCAAATGCTGACAAGGCTGTGGAGAAAAAGGAACTCTTCTTCATTGTTGGTGGAAATGTAGACTGGTACAATCTCTATGGAAGTCAGTGTGGTGATTCCTAAAAACACTAGGATTAGCGGTCCCATTTGACTCTGTGATTGCCCTGCTAGGGATATACACAAAAGAATGAAAAGAATCATATCATAGTGACATATGTGCACCCATGATCACAGCAGCTCAGTTTGTGATAGCTCAATCTTGAAAACAATCTAAATGCCCATCAACTGGAGATTGGATAAAGAAGATGTGGTTTTTCTATAAAATGGAGTATTACTAGGCCGGAGATTTAGCTCAGTGGTTCCAGCACCTACCTCACAAGTGCAAGGTCCTGAGTTCGATCCTGGTGACCACATAGAATGCTGGGCATGGTGACTCACGCCCACCAGCAATCAATACCACATACCACAGTGCCGGGCATGGTGGCTCACACCTGTAATCAGGAAGCAGAGACAGGAGGATTGCTGAGTTCGTGGCGGCTTGCCTGGGCTACATAGTGAGCTCAGGGCCAGCCTGAACTACAAAGTGAGACCCTTTCTCAAAAAAAAAAAAAAAAGGAGTATTACTTTGCCTTAAAGAATGGTAAGTTTGAGTCATTTATACTCAAATGGATGTACCTTCAGGACATACTCATAAGTGATATAAATAGGTCACAGATGTGTAAATATCATATCTGTTCTCTGGTATGAGAAACTGAAGGTGTTAATGAGTTCTAGAATGTATGATGGATATTGTGAAATATAAAATATTCAAAGGGAAATGTCAATGATTGAGTAATGAGGGGTAAAGGAAAAATGTGATGATTAAAAAAAGGGAAATAAAACATGATATAAGGTGTGGGGAGTTGGGTAGGTAGGGGAATAGGAATAAGTAAGAATTAAATTGTGTCAAATACTGGTACAAATTCCCAATATTGAGTGTGATCATAATATGTCTATACAATGTACCAATAAAGATAAAAATTAAAATAATGAGCCAATAGGAATTCCAGGAAGAACTGTTAAATACAATGCAGAAACAGGTAATGGCTGGGAATTGTTAAGAACATGTTTCCTTTTTAGAGTTTCAAGAGATAAGTATACACTCTTGCAACAGACTTCCCGTTCTACGTAGGTGAGAATACAGTAGCACTGATTCACAATGCTCGTATGCTAGAGACGCATCATTTAAACACCTTTAAATTGGAGGGAGGAAAATAGATGAATGGAGAGATGCATATCCCTTTTCCCGTATGTCTGAGAACAGCTGATTTCTTTGTGTGTAAAAACACTTTCTGCTGTTTTCAGGGTTAAGATCCTAACATCTAAGCAAAGAAATGATTAGTAGGATTGAGACTACCACATGTCTACACGAAACCACTAAAGAACAAGTGCTTTTGGCTTTATGAAAACCAGATCATACATTTCCATTTGTGACTGAGATAACTCACAAGGGCTGGGCTATCACACACCTCCGCGGAAAGGAAATGCCTGGATTCTCCTTCCGAGGCATACGAGAGCGACTCATTCACTCAACTATTAGAACCTTGTGAGATCATCCAGTGCAATGACCTCATGTACAGAAGTTCTGAAGCTTTCCCACGATAAATAAGTTTTTTTCCACCTAATAAAACTTGCACTGTTGCAGGATAACCAATTATTTACTTCCTTATTCATTAACTTATTACTAACTCCCTTATTCTTTGCTTTCTTATCAATCTCATAAAAGGAATCTCTAGCAAATATAAATACTGGCTGAATATCCCTCATTCAAAACCTGGAAATGCCTCTGAATCTGAAACTTTTTTGCATTCCAGTGTGATATCAGAATGGAAAATTCTATATCTGACCTCATATGATGGGCCATGATCAAAACATATGTACAGTAAAACATTGTATAAAACTGCATTTAGGCTGCATATGTAAGTTGTGTTTAAATTAGGTGCTATCATCAAGATATCTCATTAACCCATATGAAAATATTATAAAATCAGAGAAAACCTTATTCCACAAGGTTTCTGGTCCTACACATTTTGGATTAGAGATATTCAAACCATATTAGATACACTTTAGAAAATCTTGAGCTCTACAGTCAGTTACATCTAAGTTCAAACCCAAGGTTTTCCTTACACTGGGCAAGTCAGTTCCTTTAAACAGCATCTTGATAGTTTATTCCCTCTCTTAAAATGAGATTCTCTGTGTGTTGCACAAAAAATAATTCTGTATGACACTACTCCAGGTAAATGCTCTTTCCACATTCAAAATCTTAAAACAGTTGCAAGTTTTCTCACATGCTTCTAATTATAGATTATAGAAGAGAGATACTCAAACATAGTGCTTTGATCCCACATTAAAGCTTGTTCAAGGCAGAACAAACGAAAAAGGTGCCTCTGTACATGCCAGAAAAGAATGCATGACTTTTATTGATGATGATAAGATTTGCCCAAGGATCGCTGGCATCCTTAGAAGGTGACAATCCCAAGCAATGGTCACAGTCCTCTGATGCTCTATGGGACAGTACTGTCCAGAAGGAATTCGGTGCTTATCAGGAACCCGGAATGGAAGCAGCCCCAGTTTCTCTTACGCTCTCTCCAATTCTCCTTCTTCCACCTCCAAGCACAGTATCTAACTAAATCCATCAGGCCGGCCAGCCAGATGATGGCTTGACATGACACAGTGTCGTTTTAACTTACGACCACTTAAAATTAATGAATGCAGAGTTTGTTGAACCTGTGAGATTGATATGGTTCCAAATCTCACACTGTTGCTATGAGATTTTATTTAAAGTCACCCTGAAGTTCTCCTAGAAATGCAAAGAATGGATAAAAACTTTTTTTTCTGTTTATTCGGGTTTTTTGAGACAGGGTCTCGGTTTGTAGTTCAGGCTGGCCCTGAGCTCACTATATAGCCCAGGGAAGCCTCGAACTCAGCAATCCTCCTGCCTCTGCCTCCGGAGTGTTGGGATAACAGGTGTGAGTCACCACACCCGGCATTGTGGTGTGTGTTTCTGATTGCTGATGGGCAATACCACGCCCAGTATTGTTGTTGTATGTGTTACTGGAGATCGAACCAGGGATTGTGGTCTTGCGAGGCAGGTGCCAGAACCACTGACCTAATCTCTGGACTGATAAAAACTTTTTTAAAAGCTACTCCTGCCTTGGTTTTCTATCTTCAACTTAATGTATTACAACATTGATTACAACTCACTTAGAGCATTCATATTTGTTCAAGTTTCAGCCTTTTTTTTTTTTTTTTTTTGAGACAGGGTCTCGCTTTTAGTGCAGGCTGGCTCTGAGCTCACTATGTAGCCCAGGCAAGCCTCGAACTCAGCAATCCTCCTGCCTCTGCCTCCCGAGTGCTGGGATTACAGGCGTGAGCCACCATGCCTGGCTAAGTTTTAGCCTTTAAAAAAAAAAAATCCAAACATCTGAATCACCTCATATATACTTCAGTTGGGAGGAAAAGCATTTTTAAAGTTAAGCTAGCTACTTCATACTTTACATTAAAGAAATGGAGGATGACCTAGGCACACTGGATAGAGTTAAATTTCATCAAAACTATTATCTTTTTTAGCGCTGTCACCAGGAAAACCTAAATTGAGAATTTAGTAAGTCATTTATTCTTGGTTTTTAAAGACTTTTAGCAATAGTGCCCCGGGATGTTCAGAGAGGAGACTAATAAAGCTTATTATCAGGTTGGATCGATGCAAGACGGAGCCAAGTATATTACAAAAGACAGAAGATGGAAATGATATTTAATAAATGCAGTCAATTTCTGAGATTCTATACTCAGGACTCATCACAGTGAATACATGCCATCTATTTGCTTAACATTTCTTTTAGAAGTACTCTGGCACCTCTAATGGAAAAGCAAAGAAAAGGTAATATTTAACTCATTGAAACTAAAAATCAACAAACTATAAAATAGACATTGTATTGGTGTCATCATTGGGGTTTGTGAAGAATATGGGATGTAATACTCAGAAGAGCCAGTAATTCAGGATTTGTTGAGCATTTCTAGATAGATCATCCAGAAAAACGTACCTTTTTACTAACACATCTGTGGAGATCCTTGGTAGAGGGAAAGAAGCAAACACAGGCACAGTGTGGTCTTTGATCTAGGATTCCACAGCTCTTCAATGGAACTGTAATCTTCAGACTAATCAAAAAGTAGTGATTAATTTACCCAGCTTGCTTGTGAATTAAACTATGAACATTATTATATTGACAAATGCGACTAACAGCAAATGTATCCTAACTGTACTAAAAATGAGCCTGAAGATGTATGAAAGAATTATTTTGTCCAGGCAGGAATGTGTCAATGAGTGAAGAAAAAGGAAAGTGTATATATAATGCACAGCTTCCTTGTACACGAGGATCCAATGTCCCTCCATCTCTACATTCTAGCAATAGATTTACAATGTAAGCATCTGTAGAGAAAAGCCAAATAGCACAGCTTGTGACAATCTGTCACATCAGAAACTCATTTATACACACGGCAAAGCCTTCACCTCACCACCTTTGGTGGGAAGGGCCTGACTGGCAGCAATTACTCTCTGGCCACTGATGCTTTCTGTGTAGTTTGAACAGGCTAAAGACATAATGTGCACCCAAAACATTTTTCAGACAGACTCAAGAAAATAAGTTCTGCCTTTTCCTGCACAACACAAAGGGACAGTGTGTTTTGGGGCTCTGTTCCATCTCCTTTCTTCTTAGGTAAGACAACAGGCAGGTTCATGGTGGGCTCCATGACTTCTTGATAATAAGAGAGCTTCACAGGTTAAACTGTTTTCTCAAAATATTTACTTTTGTCCCAGTACATTATGAAAGCACAACATTTTTCTGTGGTTCGGGTTTCTATGTAGTTTATCAATTCTGTAGTAAAGCAATCCATAAAAAATAAACAAGCTGCACTCATTATGAGGTAAGGGCAATTCCTGAGTGACTGAAATTACAAAATACCTTACCTATTTTGTTTAATTTAAAATAGAACATGGCTACAGTAGTATATTGTATAGAATGTATAGGCTTTATCTCCTCAGTGATAAAAATGAACAACTTGAGAAAGAAATTGGGGAGTCAGTTCCTTTCACAATAGCACATAGATAAATGAAATGTCCAGGAGTTAATCTAACAAAGGAGGTAAAGGACCTCTACTCCAAAAACACTCTGAAAAAGGAGATTAAAGAGGATATGAGAAAATGGAAAGACGTCCCTTGTTCCCAGTTAGGAGAAACCAATATTGTCAAAATGGCTCTACTCCCACAGCTACTATATAGATTCAGTGCAATCCCAATTGAAATCCCAACAACATAGTTCACAGATTTAGAGAAAATCATCCAGAAAATTCATCTGGAACCAGAAGAGACCTAGAATAGCAAAAGCAATTCTAGGAAAGAAGGACATGGCTGAGGGTATCAGTATCCTCAACTTGAAACTTTACTGCAAAGCCACTGTGATAAAAAACAGCATGGCACTGGCAAAGCAACAGACCTGAGGATCAGTGGAACAGATTAGAAGATCCAGAAACAACTCCAGACACACTAACGCACCTTATTTGACAAAGAAGCCAAACATCCTCAGTGGAGGAAAGACAACCTCTTTAACAAATGGTGCTGGAAACACTGGGCTTCAACCTGCCAATGATTAAAGCTAGATCCATCTTTTCACCGTGTATTAAACTAAAATCAAAGTGGATCAGAGACCTAAATATTAAAACAGAGACTCTAAACCTGCTGCAAAACAGGTTAGGTAGTACTCTTGGAGACACTGGCTTAGGAAAAGACTGTATGAACAAAACCTCTATAGCATGAGAACAAAAGAAATCAACAAATGGGATCTCATCTTATTAAAAAGCTTCTGCACAGCCAAAGAAACCACTGGCAGAGTGAAAAGGTATCCAACAATATGGTAAAAAATCTTTACCTGTAGTTCCTCAGTCAAAGAAACTACTCTCTAGAACATATAAAGAGCTTTAAAAAATCAGCATCCCACCCATTTAAAGACCTAATTCAAAAATGGGCATCTGAAATGAACAGACACTTTTCAAAGGAAAAAGTAAAAGCGGCCAAGAAGCATATAAAGAAATGATCAACATCACTGGCCATTCAAGAGAGAGATGCAGATGAAAAAAAAAAACCACTGAGATTTTATCTCACTCCACAAAAAATAGCTGCTATCTCAAAATTAGTCAGCAACAAATGCTGGTGAGGTAGTGGAGAAAAAGGAAGCTTTCTCCACTGTTGGTGGGAATGTAGGTTATTATAGAGATCAATGTGGAGACTCAAAAAAATTGGATTAGAGGTTCCATTTGACCCTGCTATTCCCCTGTTGGTGATATAAACAAAAGAATTACAGGATTCCTATCACAGCGACATATGTGCACCCATGTTTATAACTGTTCAGTTTGTGATAGCTAAATCTTGGAAACAACCCAAATGCCCATCACCTCTAGACTGGATAAAGAAGATGTGGGGTTTTATTCTAAAATGGAGTATTACTCTACATAAAGAATGATAAGATTGAGTCATTTATACTCAAATAAACATACCTTGAGGACATACTCATAAGTGAAATAAATAGGTCACAGATGTATAAGTATCATATCTGTTCTCTAGTATGAGAAACTGAAGTTGTAAATGTGTTCTAGAATGCACGATCAATATTGTGAAATAGTAAATATCCAAAGGGAAATGGGGTTTAAGGGTAAATAATGAGGGGAAAGGAAAAATTGATGGTTAAAAAAGGAAACAAAACTTTTGTATATGGGGGGGTGGGTAAGGGAAGGGGAAAAATGAGAATTAAGTTATGTCATATACTGGTACAAATTCTCAATGTGAAGTATAATTGCGATATGTATATATAATGTACCAATAAAGTGTTTTTTAAATAAACAACTTAAAATATAAATTTGATGTGTGTATATGATCACTAAATTGCATGGAATAGACTAAAGCCCTTCCAAATTTCAATGTCTTCTCTGTTGATTAAACAGACTTTAATCAAGGGTTTCAAATTTCTGAAATCTGCCCTAAAATTTGGGGATACAATAGAAGTTAAAAGTTGATGACTACTCTTAAAGATAATTTCTTCCATCAAGAATAAGATATTATTCTAGATTTCTAGCATCTGTAGATGTATGGACAATTTCTTTCTAGATAGAAATGCAATTATACCATGCCCATAAAAAATAGTAGCATTAAAAGTGTCTTTTATTTCAAGAGACATAGCTAATTACATTAACTTTAATGACGGCTTAATGTATAAATTTTACCATTTCTGGTTGTTATGGATTTGGCAGAGTAATTGAAGAAAGGATGATTTTGGAGACCACATATAAAATTGGGAGCCTCTTATCTAAATATGATAAAATTTGGGCAAGATTTGTAGGCAAGAGCCAAGTAAAATAGATATGCTACCCCTCAGCAGAGAAGACCCATAGTATGCAAAGAATCCTAGATATCTGTAGATAATAAAAAGAAAATAAATCATTGGAAAATTTAAAAGGCATATATAAGTATCTCCATCTAACCACAGGGTTATTAGGAGTTATGACTGAGGCAAAGTTCAAATAATATGTTCATGCGTCTTCAGGAAATTTAGAAGGTGCAAGACTATTGAAATTATTAGCATCTGAGAGAGTATCACCAAAAAAGTTTACATTAATCTGGGTATGGGGTAATATGACATGAAAGAATTAGTAATGTGGGTCCAGTCTGTGGAAACGGTAGGAAAGCATTACAGATGTATCAAAGGTGACACAAAGGTAGGAGAATCGGCAGCCTGAGCTTCAGCTTCCGGGAGATTAGCAAAGTAAGAAGTGGGTATGGTTTAACAGGAAGCAGATTTAGCTCAGTGACACCACACCTTTTTGCAAGCACAAGGGCCTGAATTTGATTCCCAGTAACACACACACGCGCGCGCACACACACACACACACACAAACCAGACGTGTCTCTAACATAGTAACATCTATAGATTTGAATTTTAATGTAATATACGACTGAGTTAAGATTTTTCAATTATATTTAAAAATATTCAAGAGTTCTTCCATTAATTTGTTAATGATAATTTCTGTTACGTTTTGCTACAAATTGACAGGTTGTTTTTTAAAATCACTTTACACACCATTTCAGCTGAGTATTTTCAACTCTCTGGAAAATTAAAAAATAAGTATTATTGTATCTATTTTGGCAAATTTTGCCTAATAATTGCAAAGATTAAATGATTAATTTGAGTCAAAAACAAAATTTTGGTATGTTTCCACTGCAAAATACTGTCCCTGGGTTCTAATCAGTTTTTTTTTGTAAGTGTATCTTATACTTATGTACTTGCATTTGAAATGTATGACATTATTATGACAAACAATTGTCATAATTTGGACAGAATCATGCTAAAGTGGAATGTTGTTTCTTCCAGGAGGGCGGTTTGTGAACAAGATGAGCATAGTGTATAGAACTAGACTAGCATTTAGATTTTTCTAAAAATACCCATGTGACAAGCAGTTGTGGGTAAATCATAAACATGTCTTCAGAACAAATCTGAGGACAGCTAAAACTCCCTTTCGTGAACTTCTTTGAAAGCAATAGTCTGAAAACTTACTTTATAATTCAGCAAACTTGCTGGTATTCCTGTATCCCTTTCTAGTGAATCTGAATTATTTATCTACACAGTGATGGCTAACATGACTAAGAAATTTTCTTTCCCATAGGGAGAAGTGCTTTCCTTTCTCTGTTTATCTTTCTCTGCCACTCATTCAAACAGAAAAAGGAGGGGGGACCAGCAAAAAGGAACTCCTCAAAGAAAGGGGGACAGGGAATCACACACACACACACACACACACACACACACACACAGAAGGAAGGTAGAGGAAAAGGGAGAAAGATCATCACTGAGGATACTCAAGAGCTGTAAGCCGTGGTAAGCTGACACCTAAGGTTACCGCGGGGCAGAGTGAAGCTTGCGTGGTGCTGGTCCTGGGGCCTCCATGCGGTGTCCAAGGCCGTGAGCCTGAGCATGACACTGATCCCTGCACTGTGGCCCAGTGTGACGACGTGGCGTTCATGTAGACAGAAGGGACTCGCTCCCACCATGTTTCTGCGCATGTGTTCTCAGAGCCCTTCACAAGGACGGACTCCCGTTTCCAACCCAAGGGAGAGTCAGATGCTAACGCACAATGGAGATGCATTCATTTCTGCGGGTTAGTAGCAAATAGTGACGTTCAGTAGGTTTGGTGGCACTAAGTGCTGCTGAGACAAACGTGGACAGTTTTGTTTCATATCCTTAGGAAACTTATTAAAAATAAATGTTCTTCCTCTGGTAAAACAATTACTCCCTATGCTATAAATTTAAGTTCACTAAGTGCTGCTAATGAGGTTGTTTACATTTGTTCTCATTCAGAGACATCCTGCCAGGAATGACAATAGGTGTGCTTTGCAGTAGGCAACCTGGCCTCGGGAAGGCCTCGTGTCATGTCACGTCGGGCAGAACGGAGGGGTGTTTCATGACAGGCCTATTTAATTAGCCGTGGTGGACATTTTTGTTAGTGTCAAATCATCACCACCACCACCAGCCACACACACGGTAACTGTGCAGCACACGTTTATGGAGTGTCCACTGTGTGCCTCAGGCAGAACTTGGTTAGCGAGGCTCTGGGCTGTCTCATGTTGAAAGGGAAAAACCCTTCAGAGATTACTTTGTAATGATGGGGAAGGGGAAGCCTCTGTCCTGAAAGAGTAAATGGACCTTCAGAAAGCCATTTCCTCACCTCGCTCCCAAGAAATTTCAAATAATGGGTGTTACAAATACTTTCCTAACACTGAATTCATAATTCCATCATGTTTCATAAAATCATAGCAACCACAGGGGTCCTTTCCTTCTTTTACAGGTTGAACAAAGGCAAAAAGCCAATAAACTCCAAAGTGAGGTCTAATCCATATAATACACATATATAGAGAAGTAAATATACACATATACCTAAGTACAAGTATGTATACATTGTATATACTCTACACATATATATCTATAGATATACACTTATACTAATATGTACACTAGTTTCCAACTTATAAGTAGGTTAAATTTTAAAATTTATATGTAAATTATTTTATTAAAGTCTGAAATCCATCTTTTCCTATCAATAGTTCCATTTGTGAAGATTATATTCTTAAGTCAAACTACAAACCAGAATTGTATGTAGTTAACTGACTATCCTAAAAATGACCTAAAAATTCCAAGGTATGTGTTTTGTATTTGCATATTCAACCTTTTCCAATAATATGTGCATACATAGGAATAATATTTATAGTATTGTGAATATAAACTACCACACAAAGAGCTATTATTCATACATAAGTTGATGTATTTGAGGGCTTTATACTTGGGATATTTCAACAAATACATCAAAACTCCAATTTGTTAGTTCTTCCTAACCTTTTCATTCTATCTTGTGTACTGTTTTCCAGGCTTTCTAACTCTTTGTCGATCAATATATGTTTGGAGTTTTCAGCTTATTTTACTAGGTAATCACAAAACCAGCACCAAACAATTGCCCACCCCCCTGAAGAAATGTCTCTCCTTTGCCAATTTTGAGAATCCATTAAAAACCTTAAGCCTTGCTTTTCACACAATTCAGCATCATTCTGATGGTTGCAGACTCATTAAATTACCTAACTATGACTTTTTTTATTGTTTCCTCTTCCCTTCTTTCCCTCCCTGTGGCTATTTTACAGATAGCCTTTCAGTGTTCCTTTCTGGCCAGTAAATAAACCAAAGCCCACTCACCACCTCTCTGGTTTCACTGGAGCTGTATCACTGAGCGTAGCACACACTCCTCTGATTAAGAGTGTTCTTTTTCCAGGATTGGGTACCAGAAAGACTTCCTTCTTTATTTCTCTTTTACTTCTGGAAGTACACAGGGGCAAGGAAAAATTCTAATGGAGGTCTCCAGGATCAATAGCACACAGAATTGTCTAGATATTCATTATCCTATGGATAAAACTTCTTACCATGTCCTACAAGGACCGGTGGACTCTGGCCCACATCCCGTCTTGGACCAGAACTCACGCTGCAGCACAGCTACAGTGATCTACCTTCTCATCCAAATTGTGATCCTGAGAGGTTTTGCCCTGATCTGGCTGCTTCTCAGCATCAATGTGCCCTCCTTGGGCCACCAGCCTAGTCAGCCAACATCTTCCTCAAGCGTTTCTTACCGTTCTGTTTTCTTTCTCCCCACCGTGCGTGTGCACCTCTTTCAAACTGCTTAGCTATCTGTAATCAGTGTCCCCTAATGAGAATGCAAATGTGTGGCTCTCGTTCATTTAAATATCCTACAACTTGGAACAGCCTTTCCAGGAGAGGCCCCTGCTAAATGTTCACAAGGTAAAGGAATCGGTGAGCACTTAAACCGGGTCCTCATCATGATTAACATTCTATTTTACATCATTTTTAGGTCTTCTCAATGATAATATTTATCTCAAATACAGTAAAAGAAGTCTCGTGTATGTCTCCCATCCAGTGCCCTTCATTTTCAAATGAACTTCACAGAAAGTTTTCGATAAAGATCATATGTAACTATGGCAAAGAACAATTCTTACCAAACTATATGGCTATTATATTAATAATGTCACCTAGTTCCCTGCATATATGTAACACTTCCCTATTCCTTTACACATTTCCAGATACTTGAATTTATTCATCTGATCTGACCCTATCTTTATACACAAACTTTTAACTGTTCAAACCTGTTGCAAGTAAAAAAGCACATTTGTAATTATGTTAATAAAATCTTTGATTCAAAAAGATTAGTGCAGTAAGTGGATTGCTGTAACAAAGGTTGTGGGCTTTTGTACTAGGGAGAAAGTTCTCTGCCCATGCAATTTGCAAGTCAAAGATCAGGCTGAGAAGGGTTTTCCTTCTACAGAGCAGATAATCCAAACTGGAGAGAAGCACTTGAAAGGGACAAGTGTGAGCAGATGGCTTGATGAGACTGTTGAGCAGGAGAAATCTTTCCTGGTGTGGAATTTCCAGAAAACCTTGTGATAATTCCAGTACTTGGGCAGAGTAGCTCATGCCTGAAAGCCATTTTCAGGAACATGAAGAGTGAAGATATTTGTGTTAGCACTGTTGATTTGACAGAAATACAAAGTTCAACTTCAGCACGATCACTCACTGGCTTTCAGGTTCACTCCAAGTAAAACTCATTATTTTTCAGTGATTGATGGAAGGCCTGAATTGACCGGATTTCCACCAGCTTTTGGAGTCATCTCTGTGCCATCTCATGTGTCCTACTGGCCCCTTTGGGGTCTACACGGGGCACGTTCCTGCCTCACCCGCAGCCCCCAGTGTTCTGCTACCTGGATGCCCTACTTCCTCCTCTTCCTGTGGAGTCTGCAAGTGACATCTTGTTGCAAAGCCCACCCTGCCCAATTTGACCACCTTAATGAATAGAACAATAAATCCTGCTCCGAAGAACTCATCTCTGCTAGCTCCTCTTTCATTTCTTTTCATTTCTCATCCTCTGGCATATGTAGAATTCTGTGTATATTTTGTCTGTCTCCCATAACTGCACAGTGAGCTCCAGAAGAGCATAGATTTGTTCTTTTCTTTGTTTGACCACTGCTATAACTTTGCTTTAGTACCTGTAACTAAAATGAAAAAAGAAAAAAGTAACGGAGCGAATAAGTTGTTGAATAGAAATGATTACATTGCCTTAGACTGAGAAATATTGTGTAAAGATTTGTTAGTAGTGTCTAAGTTGTTCTCTTAGGTGTTCAGCAAAAATAAGGGCCCAAGTGAGGGATCCTAAGAGAAAATCTATAAAAGCCTATACTCAGTTTCTACCACAGCAGCTCAACACTGCTTTCCATAATTTATTAAAATGTATTTAATAACCCACTGTTGCATTCCTTGTGTTCAATCAAGTAATCAGGCTATAACATCACACTGGAAACCAACTAGCCTAGAAATAAATATAATGGATCTATAAGCTAAAGATCAAAATGTTAAAGAAATCTCTCTAGTGAAAAACAAAAATCAAGGAATAGTAATTAATGCTGCTATTACAGTAAACACATGATTTGGGATCCAAATCTAAGCCAACTGCATTAATCAAATGTCACAGTGACATTCTTAATAAGGATTGCTCTGTGTAAATTCCATTAGTGAGCTATCCCTGCCAAGAGAAAAGTTACAGAGTATCAATTAAATAAACAGGAAATTATCTCCCTCCACTTCTCCTCTTACAGAGACACCATGGATCTTACTATTTTGATGGTGCTTGGATACTTTGAAAATTAGGTAAGCATTTACATAAGATTAATAACTTCTCCTGCCCTCCCTGAGCCCATAAATCACTCTATGTCGCTTAACACCCTAGAGTTATCTAATATTTTTGAAAAAGACAGGCTTTTAATGATAAGACCAAATTAAAAATGGCTTAATATGTCAGAAAAGATCATGGCATTCTAACACAAAGTGCTGTGTATTAATAAATGCACCTGTAGTGTTCCCAAGATTAATGGAAAATATCTTGGCATAATTCGCTTGAGCAGTGGATTTGCCTGGTTTTACTTATTGATCATCTTAAAATCACCTGCTTGAGTGCAGACAATGAAGTCATAAATATGTATTTGAAACTAAATTTAAATTTTAGGGAGGCAGTATTCGTTCATTAAAGAGGAAGAAACAAACGCATTACAGTGAATCTCAGGTAAATGAAAAGGACTGAATCTAGCATGAGGAAAATGACTTTCAGACCTGTGAGGGTGAGGCTCTCACTGTGCAGACACGCGGAGCTGTACATCAGCTGACTCCTTCAGGTACTCATTCCTGAGGGTTTGCTGTGTAGGTTCAGGTCCTGCACACTGAGTCTTTTAAAACTGAAGAATCTCAAACTTGCTGGCTCAAATGCAGGATTTTGTTGTCCACTGGCCTCCATGGGAAGGAGTTCAGCTCGCAGGTATTTTCTTTCCTCTCTTGTTGCAAAGAACCGAGACTGTGTTGATTAGCTACCAGGAACCCTTTGAAATAAAACCAAACAGCTTGGACAATTCCTCAACATAGAACTAAATTTTCTTTTCTTTTTCTTTCTCTCTTTCTCTTCATTGCTCTCTAATTTACTAAACTGCAACTGAATTTGTATAGTCTAACACCTAAAACTCAGAAAATTCCAAACATATAAAAAATTATCAAAAATTATTTCCAGGACATATGAGATACTATTTACTAAGCAATGGTCATTCTATATGTAACTTAATAAGTCTTCTGTTAAAAGCAGGTGAAATACAGGTACTAGAATGAGTGTGTATTTAAATTAAAATAAAAACAAAGCCTCTATATCTGCCATGTGTCATTTAACAGGAGTTTCTTTGAGCTCATACATTTCCAAATTTAAGTGAAGAAAAGCTGCTACTTACATGAGCTCCAAAAAGTAGCTTAAGTAAAACATAAATGCTATAAATATATCACCTTCTTGCATACGAAGGAGAGAGGTCTGCCAGACTCATTCTCTGTTGTTAGACAAACAAATATAACAACAATAAAGGACAATTTGAAACATCAGCCAGAAATACAAATGCACTTACCTTTTGGGGAAGCAATCATATTTCTAGGAAATATTCTGCATCTATACTCACATATGCAAACAGAAGCTTGGGTAAATTTATCCTTGAATATTTTTGTCACCCAGAAAATTTTAAGAAACAAATATTCACTGATATCATGTTCTATTCATATAATAAGAAAAATGAATGCAGCTTCTTTTGCTCTGATATAATATAATTTATTTGGGGCTTTTAAAAAGATGCATGACAATCCCTATAATGTGCTATTTTTATTGGCACACTTTAGATATACATAATGATCACATTCCTCATAGGGAATTTATAACTGCACAAGATATATCTTGTTTCTTCTTTCTTACCCAATTCTTTCCCCATCCTTCAACCACTCTCCTCTTTATTTATGAAAGCTTTGTCTCCATTTTTCCCTTCTATTCTCTTTTTTCCTTTCTTCCTTTCCTCCTCCCCTTCCTTCCTTTGTTTTTCCCCTTTTCCTTTCCCCTTCCCCCTTCTCTCCCATTTGAACAATTTATTCCTAGTTCCCAATATCTATTATACCAGCTATTACTCTATATAGCCCTCATACTAATATCTATTATACCAGCTATTTCCTGATATCTATTATACCAGCTTATTTACCCTCTTGGTTTATCCTATTAGAGAAAAAAATATGATCTTTAAGCATGAGTCAAATTTATTTCACATAAGAATGTTGTGTCAAGGTGCATCCATCTACCTGGAAAGGTCTCAAGTTCATCCTTCTTTATGCCTTAGTGGTACCCAAATATATTAAAAACACACATCTTTTTTAAACCATTCATCCACTGATTGGCATTTGGGCTGTTTCCAAGGTTTAGCTATTATAAATTATGATGCTGTAAACATAGGTGTGCATATATCACTATGGGATGTTGCCTTTAATTCTTTCAGAAAGATACCAAGAAGAGGAATAGATGGGCCCAGTGAAACCTCTAGATTCAATTTTTAAAGGAATCTCCACATTGGTTTCCCTAATAGCTGCACCGGTCTATATTTCCACCAATAGTGCAGAAAGCTTCCTTTCTTCCATAGCCCACCAAGCCTTTGTATTTTGTTGATTTCTCAATAATAGCCATTCTTTCTAGAAGGAGATGGAATCTCAGTGTTGTTTTATTTTGTGTCTCTTGAATTATCAGTAATGGTGAACCTTCTGCATATCTTTATATGTTACTTGTACATCTTGACCTAAGAAGTGTCTCTTCATTTCAGATGCCCATTTTTGGATTAGGGTCTTTACATTTGGGAAGGTCTGATTTTGTTGAGTTCTTTATATACTCTAGGTATTAGTTCTTTGTCTGAGGAAGACTTGGAAAAATGCTTTTCCCAATCTGTGGGTTGTTTCTTTAGTGTGCTGGTGGTTCCTTTTTCTGTACAAAAGCTTCCAAATATAAGGAGATCTCAGTTGAATCTTTGTAATATTTCTTGCATATCTGGGTTTTGTTAATAAGGTATTTGCCTATGTATGCCTGTGTCTTCAAGATCTCTACTTATACTATCTTCCAACAGATTTAGTGTTTCTGCTTGGATACTTAGATCTTTGATTCATTTTGATTTTAGTTTAGTCCATCAGGAGAGATACAGATCTTGGCTTACTCTTCAGCATATGAAAAGTCAACTTCCCCAGCAACATTTATTAAAGACCATATCTTTTTGCCAGTGAAGATGTTTGGTTCCTTTGTCAAAGACAACATGACAAAAAAAAAAAGACAGGTGTCTGAGTGTGCTTGAAGTTATTTCTGCATCTTCTAATCTGCTCCACTGATCTGTGGGTCTGTTTTGTTTTGCTTTTTTCATATCATGCTGTTTTTATCACAGTAGCTTTGTAATAGAATTTCATCAGAGGGATTGTGATGCTCCCTCCCTTCTTTTTGTTGCCCAGATAATGTGCTATTTTTTATTAAAATGAAGGGCTCATATGTTTGTGCATATCACTAATTTACAGAATAAGGGTAAAAAACTATTTTCCTGTATATCTTTAGTATCTGTTGAATTTTAAACCATGACTATATTATGCATTCAAAAATACATTAAAATTGTAAAAACAGCAGGCTCACTGACCTGAATATGCATAGCGATTAAATAGATCATTATGGTATTATATACAGAAAGACCAGTCAATAGGAATGATTGGCAAAATATAAATATGAAATCTTATTCCACTAATCTTTCAAGTTCATTTCACATGAATTAGAAAATATAATGTTAAATACCATTAAATAATAGGTGTTAAATGTGCTTATTATTTGAGGATTAATGTATACAGATGTATACAAATAAATATATTCATTGCAAAATGATTTTAAGAGTGAAAAACTAGGAACCAAGCCTGGTAGTATACCAGTGAAGGTTTGATAAAATGAAATAGAGTCAAAGAAAGTGCAAGAGAATCCTCTGCAGATATTAGTGTGGAAATGACCCAGTCAGAATCGTTTCACTGAGAAAGAGATCCATGCCATTGTCAAGAAAAATCTCAGATCTCTTACTGTTCACATGCAGAAATTGCTGCTCATTTGATGAAAAATAACTTACTCAACTTTGCAAAGGAATGGGTCAGACAGGTAAGCCAGGTGCTGAGTTTTCTTCTTTGAGCAACTACACCCTAAGTGCAGGAGAGCAAGTCCGTGGCCCTGCGGGACCCCTGACTTCCTGATGCTCCATGTCACAGTAGGAACCACACTCTGTTCTCCTGAGAAATAAAGAATCTGTATACTGCTTGGTACATTTGTTCATAAACTCGCCCATGGCAAAGCAAGTCCACTCTGGCTATCTACTCCAAAAATTTTCCTCCTCCTTGCAAACAACCCAAATGCCCATCAACCAGAAACTGGATAAAGAAGATGTGGGTTTTTTTTAATAAAATGGAGTATTATCCTGCCATAAAGAATGACAAGATTGATTCATTTATGTGCAAAGGGATACACCTGGAGGACACATTAATAAGTGAAATAAATATATCACAGATAGGCAAATACCGGATCTTCTTTTTGATATGAGCACCTGTAGAGACAAATGAGCTCTAGAAAGTATGACAGTCTTTGTAGAATGGGAAATTTCCAAAGGAAATTTGGTGTGGGAATGTAATGAGGGGAAGGGATAAATATGATTCTGAAAGAAAATAAAAGAGCATGTATATAGGGGGTGGGGAGGTGTGGGTGGGTAGGGATATGGGTAAAAATGAGAATTAACTTGTGTCGTATATTGGTACAAATTCCCCAATGTTATGTGTGATTGTGAGATGTCTATAAATTGTACCAATAAAGAATTCAATTAAAAAAAAGAAATGCAGCGGACAGAAGAGAAGGAAGACAGCAAAAAAGGAAAAGGTGTGCTGCAAACAGCACCTCCAATGCGACATCACTTGTTGAGGCAGGAGGATTGCTGAGTTTGAAGCTTCCCTGGGCTACATAGCTCAGAGCCAGCCTGAACTACAAACTGAGACCCTATCTCAAAAAAGTAAAAAAATAAAAATAAAAATGTTCATCAGTATCACCCCTGGGACTGAGAATTTAGATGGGTTTTTATTACTTTTTCTTTTATACTTCTTTTGTATTCTGGGTTAATCTAGATAAAATGTTATATCTGCAATTCGAGTGGAGGCAGTGGCCTAATTCTGGGTTTCAAAACAAAATAATCCTCCAACCATGGTTGTTGTTGCCTGTTCTCCTGATGTTGCTTTCATCTAAACATTGTCTCTAATCACTTTCCTTCGCCTTCCAATATGTCAAACAGAAGGCAAGTGTGACAGAAGCAATAATGATTCCGTTACAAAATATTGAAATGCGTTATTAAGATGGATAGGAAATCCATAAGATGCTCCTTCTATAATTAAAAACAATATCTAACCATCAGAAACAAGTGCCTTGCCTGGAAACCAAGCAATAAGCTGATGCTGAGCCCCAGAGGGACTCTTTCTGACTTCCCCCAAAGCTGCCATGCTCCTGCCTGGTCTTATTGAGCTGTTCCCACTTCTCCTGGAGCAGGGTGGATCACTTTTACTATCTGGGGCTAGTCTACTTTTCAAAAGTGAAAAAAAGCCTTAAGCAACTTCTAGGGCATTAGGACCATGAATAACTCAACTGGTAGCACCCAATTTCTCTTCAGAATGCATGTGTTTTCCTGAGTTGTCTATTGCCCTGAATTCTTAGTCACCATGTTTGTAAATATATCAATGATTATAGAATAATGACTAAGTATGCACAAAATAGTTAAATCCAAAGTATGTAAACTCAGAGATTCTTCATAAGCTCTTGCATATGCTTGAAGAGAATGACCTTGCTCAAAAGTAAGTTTCAGGAAATTCTAGCACTTACTGATTTCAAAGTAAACAGGTACTACATAGCAGCTAATGAACTGTTTGTAGACTTGTCTCACTGAATCCCACTAATCAAGAATCTAATAGCTGCTTTGAACTATGTATAATTAGCCCAGTTTTGCCAGTGTATAAATTTGAGGTCATAGAAGCTACACAATTTGACCATGACCAAAAGTTAAAAATGACAAACTTTAAGTTCAAATTCAGTTATTGCACAGAAGGTGATGTTTGAGGGAGACAATGCAGGTATTCTTTCTCTTTGCTCTTGCATCCTGCAGTGTACAAGTATGTAAGTAATTAACTATCTCACATCACAATATCTATATATTGTCAGCTATACATCTCCAGCATATGATGTGCTATGACAATGTAGCTTTTTATGGAGTCACATCTTTAAGGAGATGTTATCACAAATTAGTGGAACTTTCAGAGTCCAGTTAATGCGGCTAAGCTCTTGAACCTGTAAGTCATTCAAAAAGAAAAGGTATTAAGGATGAACACTCACTGGGATGGACATAATATATTTATTGTCATCAAGTATCCCCTTAGGAAGTTCCTTCATATCTCAGGAATCAGCCTCATGTCCAATTTTGGTGTGTGGCAGAGTAACTTTGTCAAAAAGGGCACACACACTTCGTTTGACGTGCTCCACAAAGACCAAAACATACAACCATGGCCATGAAATCATAAACTTCCTTTTGCAAAAACTGAACCTCCGTTTCAACACACATACACACCCCTCAATATTTTATTCATAGCCAAGGAGAGATAGTTTTATCAGGCTGATTTATCACATGCACTTCCGGTATAGAGTCAAGAAAAGCTGGTCCGTTTTTCTGAGAAAAGAGGTATGAAAATGGCCACTTCTTTGAGAACAGAAGGCAAGTATCCCACTTTGCAAGAGCACTTCTCAAAGAATTAGGCAATAGAATTAGGCAATCTGTGTTTCAGGCACTCACCCTTAAGTCCAGCTTTCCCTGTGTTCTGCTGAGTGATTTATCTGTGAAATTAGCACATAGTCAGACCACGTGGAAACTTGTTTTCTGGGACATTATCTCATAGTTCAAAATGGAGTCTTTCAAGGAAGAGGATTTTCACATCTTTTCCAAAATTATTTTAATTTGTTATCATTTATTTTATTTTATTGTTTTTTTTTTGTTTTTGCTTTTTGAAATGCCTTCTGGCTTAATACCTTAAGAAATAAGGGCATTAGAGGCAAAAGTTTCAAACACTAATGGGCTATGATTTCATAGTCATGGCCAAACCAGCACACAGTTCATGGAAGCTGAGACTCTCAGGCAAGTATTTCACCTGTGGTCTGATTCCTGTTTTAGAATCATTCGTTCATCCATCAGAAACCGACCAGAAAAACTGGGGTTGGTTTTTTGTCATGTATTAGGGTGGGAAAACAAAATAGAGCAATGATCAACAGATTGTGCTCTTGATTCAGCACGCGTAGAGTAAAACCCTGTTAAACTACAGTTGATGACTGGGGGAGTCCTTCTCTCTTAGGTCAGATAGTTTCTTCTGGAGTATAAGTACATCCAGAAGAGGTCTGGTGAGACTGAGCCCAGGAGGCAGACATTAGTCCTGTCCATCAAACTTCCTTCACAGCGAGGCCCAAGTGCAGCAATAATCTGCCCTTGCAGCGATGAATAAAAACTGCCCTTGAGCGCCCTTTGAATGTTTTCTGGAAATTACTTTTAAAATTTTATATATTTCTTTTAAAAAGCAAAATAAGAAAATAGAGAATTGGTTTTTCATTCCATGGTTTAACACTGGTCTGTTGGTGGCCACTGTAGTGTTCCCTGTCATTTAACTGCGATCAATAGCATACATGTTTGGAGATGAGAAAGAGAAAAATGAAAAACAATCTACTATCAAAACTACCAAAGTTACATCCTTAAGCTGTGTGCCTGTCCTCAGCTAAGATAAAGATGATATGAGCTAAGTCAGAACAGCAAAAACTATCTACTAGACTCTCCGTTAAATATTTTGCCCATGACTTTATTTAATCCCAAAGTGACCCTATAGTTTACATGGATCTTGGTCACTTTGCTTGTGGCTGAAACACAGTGCTCAACATCTACGAGTGAAAGAAAAAAGGTTTTATTTTATTTCGTAGCCACAGTCCACAGTCTACTGGCTTCAAAGCAGGGCAACATGGTGGAGAAAAACTGCTCACATCATGGCACCAAGAAACAGAAAGCACGAAGGGCGCACCAGGGAAGGGGATACACCCCTCCACATCACACCCCGTCACTTCGGTCTTCTGACAAAGTCCCACCTCCCAACGGCATACTCTGTCCTGAAAACCCTTTGGGTTAATCCGTGAGTACAGCGCCCTCGAATCCGCTCTGAGAGCCCTTCCTCTGGGCTTGGGAAGACAAGAATGAAGAGACATTCTTGTTCTAAATCATAATAATACATGCTGACTTCTTTATTAGTGAGGAATGTGGAATTCCATTAGATAATTTGCAGAAGCCCAAACAACATGCATATCACTGACACAGTTTCTTTGTTCCATGTCCTGCTTCTACACAGCCCTCCAGGTTCAAAGCAAAGGCATTGTCCTTGAACCCTTCCATAGTCAACACACCCCAATTTGTCTTAAAGTCCTGTGAATTCAGCTTTAAATATGTCTACTTCTTTCCACCCACTCTGTCACTATGAATATTTGCAACAACATCTAGTCTATTACCAGCATGAACTTTCCAAACTGAGAATCAGATGGTATTATCTCTCTCCTTAATAGGGTGTTGATGGGTTACACTGGCTGAAGGAGGAAGCACAATCCCTTCGATTGATTTAGAGTACTACTGATAACCATGCCCTACTTTTTTCTTCAACTATATCTCTGAAAACTCTTTGTATCATTGCCCATGCCCTCATCATTGTTAGACCTCTCTCAACTTTTCCAGTGCTCTTTTGTGACCTGGACCTCCTCCCATAAAACTCACTGTGCCTCTCAAATCCTTTGTACTTACCTGATTTTTCTGTATCCAAACATCCTTCTCATACTTAGTTAAATATCACATGCTTGGAAACCTTCACAGTTTTCATAAAGCAAGACTCCTGAAATCACGGTTCATTCCTAACAGCCTCAGCAGCAACTAGAAACTTAATGATAATGGAAATTCTAGGGTCCAACCCAGAATCTTCCAAGGCAGAATTTCTGAGGGAGGAGAGCCAAAGACATTGGATGCTGGGGAGTTGATACACCTTCCTTAGAGGTGAGCCATGCAGATGCTGAAGAGCCTCCCCGGGAGAATCTGAAATGTGCTGAGGCCTCACGCTCACCCCAGAGGGTTGGATTTGCTTGGGATAGGGTCTGCCTTGAGAACTACATTCCCTCATTTTCATCATTTCACTTTTGTTGTTTTACATTCCACAAAATGATCCCAATACGTACTTAAAGAGGATACCTTACTTAGGCTGATTTACAGAGCCTGATTCTTTTCTAACTTGATAGCAGACCTCTCTGCTTTTTTCTTTTATTTTCTGACACTTTTTGTGGACAACATTTACAGGGATAGGGATGCAATATGACCAGTTTAAACAGAGCCCCAGAACAGTAACTTCAACTTAATATAGAAAACATAAATGCTGAGTGGATATTTACCTAAGATCTGAGACCAATGATTTCTTGAAAGTGACAGTAACCACAGTTTTTTTCCCAAAGAAAATAGGATTTCATTCTACATTGGCTTATGAAAGCCATGTCTGAAAACTTCTAAACCCAGACTCTTCCGTGTCTGGCAACAGGGACTCAAAAGATTAAAAATAACTTTCTCTTTGTCATGATTTATAAAATATCTTCACCTTTTCTGTACTAAGAAGTATATTTTCTTCCTATCTCTCCAGCCTTGTCTCTTGTTTTAATTGGGGTGTTACATAGCTGTGTAGGTTTGTATGTTAACCCCATAAATAAAATTTTAATAATGTTTCCTCTCAAATACTATCCTCAACAAATCCCTTCATTGTCTATCTTAACTTTAGAACAACTCAAAGCCAGGGTGCATGAACAGAACTATGTTAATTAGTCAGTTTATGCAACTCGAATATTTGACCATAGTATAATAAGATTTGAGATACAGTTTTGTTTGTGAAAGTATGCAATCAGAAAAAAGCAAATGCATATATAAATTCAACATAATTAAAGGGATATTTGGCTCCTTTAAATCCAAAAAGGCAGTCTGCTCATACAGTGACAGAAGTATGAGTAGGATACTAAGAAGAATAGATTTCCAGGAGAATTACAAAACGTAAATCTGTTGTTGAAGAAAGAGCAAGGTAAAAAAGATAAATAAATAACTTTTCAGAGAGCCACTGATCACCATGGAAACAAGAAAAAACTTAAGTCTGTTGAGAGTAAAATACCACACAACTGGACAAGGCTGATCACACAACAAAGAGGAAAGAGACCTGGCCTTTTCTGGGTTCTTTCTTATTTCTGTTTTGATTTATGAGGAAACTGGCAGAGAACTGCCAACCAAGTCAGTCTCTCTCTGGACCTGGTCAGAAGTAACAGAGAAAACTCTCCAGTAAGCAGACTGGTTGCTATTACTGACAGTGCTGCTGATTGGCTGAGCTATCTGAGGGCTGGACAAGGGAGGTAGAAAAAAGGGTTTCTAGGTACAAAGATCCTTCCTCATCTGTTGCTGATTTCTTCCAAGAGCAGATACCTGAAATTGCTTCAAGTACTTAACCTTATATGGGATGTGATTTTTCCTGTGCATACATATATAGCTATTTTAAAATTGAACATATAAATTAGCTATAGTGAGATTAGTTAGTAAAATAAAAAAGTCATAACGATATACTGTAATAAAACTATGGAGTGATAGTCTTTCACATTCTTCAACATATTATTCTTTCACATTTTCTCTTAACAGAAGCATTTTAAAATATATACTGTTTATACTGTATAATAAGGTAGAGTAATGAAGCAAAAGATACTCTCAACAACTGTGGGTGTGGATTTGCATTTGTAAGGGCTTGCTATAATTTTTAATGTTTAATCCACAAATAAAATTTGAAAATGAAATTTTACAAGAAGTATTTTGAACCTTCTCCTTGGGGTAGCAAAGCCGTCTCCATCTCTACTTTTGCACTTAGGGGTGTTAAGTAAAATAAGATTATGTGACAGTTGATCTCATAAGGGGAAAGGCTGCTGATGAGTAGGTGGGGGCAGGTTATGCAGCGTGGGACACTGGAAGAAGAAGCCACTCACACCCCTCACAGAACGGAGCGGAATGACACAAGATTGCGTCACACTACTCAGAACAGTTTACAACCTAAGACTTAGGAGCTGTCTCTTTCTGGAAATTTCCATGTAGTCTTCCAGCAAACCATTTGATAACAGGGAGCTAAACCTGTGGAAATCAAAGCTATACATGACAGAAGAGCACTCTCCTGGAGTACCACGGGCCCACAAACCTACAGGGATGACTGCACTCAGATTTCAAATTCCCCAATTCCTAAAGAGTTTCTAAAGCTGTCTGTGTTTAAAAAGCCTGTGATTTTTCACCCAGATGAACAATAAAAGCAGAAAATGGTGTAAACTCAGAACAAAACGAACAGCCCCAACACAAAGTGAAAATGTGAACACTTTGTTCAAAACTCACTAAGAAATTCAAGATGGCAACAGGACAGCTTGAGGCCAAGTATACTGTCCTTCTGTGAGTGGGCTCTGGGTCTCAAGTGTCCTGCAAAACTGTTATGTGTTCAGAATAAGGCTATTGGAAAGGGATTGAATCGTAGAACCACTATACTCATGAATGAATGAATCTATTGATGGGCTCATAGCTAAATGTGTTATTGGGTGGTGGGGCCCTGTTTGCACTTACCTCAGTTATGGGATAATATTTTAAAGTTGTATTAATACATTTCAAAAAAGAGAAACAGGTTGCCCATTCAATAAACCATGACAAATATTGTTTTACTTTGGTAAACCAAGTGGATATAAGGACATTATAGCTCACCATAGAATTAGAACGAGTCGGAGGAAGAAAAATATTGCAAATGAATACCTTACTGGTAGAACTTACATTCAGAAATATATGACTGTACCGAGTAGCCAAAACATACTACATTCCTGTCTCTTTCTATGGTTAATCTGGCACACACCATAGAATAACCTAAAAATAAAAGTTGGATTGAGTCATTAAATGATTTCCCAGACAAGAAAAGGATGGGGAGAGACTTGAAGAGGTGTGTTGCTCAGCTATTGTTGAATAACTGGAGGCCAGAGCACCTCAGTTTATTAGAGAATGCCCCAACAGGGGCCTGGATGACTATGTAATAAATGTACTCAGGTATAGAACAACCCACCTCTCCATCCTCACCGCTTTTTCCCTATCAGTATGAAAGGTAACTATGGTGGATAAGAGGTTGGAAAGCCATGCGGTAGACATATACCAACACTCTAGTGGGCGATCTAGTTATTGCCTGTGCCCGATGAAGGAAGGCGTCCTCTTTGTGTAGTGTGATAAAGAGGTATAAAGGAGAATTTCATGGCCCTAGCTTGGCGAGAGACAGAGCCATCTGTCAGAAAGAAATGCCTGCACAGGGCCGGAGATTTAGCTCAGTGGTTCCGGCGCCTGCCTCACAGGCGCAAGGTCCTGAGTTCGATCCCAGTAACCACATATAATGCTGGGCGTGGAGACTCACGCCCACCAGCAATCACTACCACATACCACAGTGCCCAGCGTGGTGGCTCACACCTGTCATCCCAGCACTCGGGAGGCAGAGACAGGAGGATTGCTGAGTTCGAGGCTTGCCTGGGCTACACAGTGAGCTCAGGGCCAGCCTGAACTACAATGTGAGACCCTGTCTCAAAAAAAAAAAAAAAAAAAAAAAAAGAAATGCCTGCACAGTTCCAGCAAACAGAAGGAAACTTGGGGCTCTCCATCCCAGGTGGAAAAGTGAGCCCCGTCCTGTCACTCACCGTGTCCCAGTGCTCATTTGGGAAGAGTTCCGGGTACCTTGATGCCCAGCAAAATGAGCTGACACTTAGAGGAGCCAAGGCCTTCTGTGTCCTGCACATTTGTCTCTTGCCAGTTTACTCGCTGCAGAATGTTCAGAAGCAAAACTCACAGCAGTGAGAGCTGTGTTCCTTCCTGCTTTGTTTTACCGCAACTCATGCAAAATGTATTTCTGCAAAAAGGTTATAAAGTAGTTACAAGGTACTCCTGGGCTCCCTGATGGGGAATGTAAACGCTCCAATTCATCTATACTTGGTGCAAGCTTTTTACCAGCCTCCACCTCAACATCACCCCCTCGATGACGGTAACAGTGTTGCTAATTGTCACAGTGTTCTCAGGAGGAAGAGCCCAAAAAACCGCAAACACAGAGTATCCGGGACGTAGACTCTGACGCCAGACGAATGCATGGAATATAAAGCAGCAAATCGGCGAACCTGAAAGCTCTGGCATAAAATGCATATTATAAGTGTAATTAAGAGGGCCAGTGCAGGCCTACAGCAGTGAAGCAAACAGCCACCTCCTGTGCATGCTGCTTCTGCCTCATTTATTTATGGCTTTTTGCACACTTTCCATACTTGATCCACTTAAGTGCCTGTTCCTTGGATTGCAAATGTGCCAATATGCAACCTGGTTTTAACCAGTGCCCTTTAAAACCTTTGTTTGCTTGGTGGTTCTCTGCTTATTAGGATCTGCTTGCAATCCATAACAATTATATTCATCATGGGGAACTGGTACGTGTACATATTGATTCTTATTCATTTTTGTCTCCCTTCCCTTTGCTGCCTTCCGTTCACCTCTGCCAATACTTTCCCATCTCCACAAATTCTACCTCCCTCCTCTCTGTTTCTTATCAGTTATCTATTGTTTTGTTCTTTGAACTACTTATATCTTGGGTTTCTCATCAAGAGAAAGCACATGACACTTATTTTTCTGTGTCTGATTTATTTCACCCGGGATTATGGTCTCAAGTTGCATCCACGTTTTTACAAATTGTTCAAATATATCCTTCTTTATGGCTGGACAGCGCACTATTGTATATATATATATCCACTAGTTCTCCCCTTTCTTTTTTCTTTATTTGGTTTATGGGTATGTTTTAGAGATACATTACAATCACGCTCACTATCAAGAATTTGTACCTATACATGACATATCTTGATTCTTGTTTTTTCCCATTCCCCTGCCAACTTGTGAGCCTTTCTATCTCCTATATATTTGCAAGCTTTGTTTCCAGTGTTTTCCTTTCTACCTTCAAATTCTTTTCTTTCCTTTCTTTGTTTTTTGTAGTGGAGAAATTTTTATGTCTGAAATTACTTTATACTCAAAAAGGCAGGAGAGGGCCGGAGGGTTAGCTCAGTGGTTCTGGAGCCTGCCTCTCAAGTGCAAGGTTCTGAGTTCGAACCCGGTAACCACATACAGTGCTGGGCGTGGAGACTCACGCGCACCAGCAATCAGTACCACATACCACAGTGCCAGACATGGTGGCTCACGCCTGTAATCTCAGCACTAGGGAGGCAGAGACAGGAGGATTGCTGAGTTCCAAGCTTGCCTGGACTACATAGTGAGCTCAGAGCCAGCTGAACTACAAAGTGAAACCCTGTCTTAAAAAAAAAAAAAGGCAGGAGATAACAAATAGTTAATTGAGTTCCTCTCCAAAAGCATATAAAATGCAGATTTTTTTTTCTTTTGGCCCATGGAAAACCATGTCCTTGTGGCTTGAACCACTGATTTTTAGCTTTGTTAACATACTGTATCAGTTGTCATCAGCTGATCAGAAAGTTAAAAATGATTGAATGAGGCTGAGAGGTTTGTTATTAGCAGGGCTCTTGTTGGTGTGGAATAGCCAGATGCTTTCAAAAACTTGTAACTAAAATCATTTTTTCAGATTATAAATGGAAAAGAACAGCAAATGTTTCTCAAATATGGATTCAGCCCTCTATCAATAATGCACTAGAACTACTCAATTAATCTTTACGTTATGTTAGAGTAATAAGAGACATACAGTTCAATTTGAGAAATTCATGGTGCTTAAACCTTTGCACTTGGACTTAATGAAATGAAAGGAATATTCCTATAAAAAGAATCAGATTCTGGAAAAAAAAAAAAAAGAAAAGGTTTACTTTTCCCCTTTTTATCACAAGATGCCCTAACCTTTGAAGAACAAATGAGTTTATATGAACAACCCTCTGAGGCTAATATGATGACTCCAGCAGTCATATTCAAAATATTGAACTAGGAAGTGTGGCATAAACTAATGCGAATACATATGCCTAGCCAAGAGATACATGTCCATCATTACATATTGGAAGTATTGGAGAAATGTAGGGAACAAGGAAAGGGGATGTTACAGAACCACCTCAGGAGGTCCTGGTCTCCTGTGAGCCATGACAGCACAGGGCAAATTAAGAAATAAAAACAGGAAACAAGACTTAGGGAAGCTCAGTTCTAGGCCTGATCAATGCTGGGCAGCAAAGACAAAGGGACAAAGGCACCTCAAGCTTGCCACCATTTGGGTTAGCCAGTGATTCAGAGGGTGGTGCTAATCCTATGAGGATCTTAGCTGACTGATGGTAAAGTGAGCAACAGAACAGTAGGATAAGCAAACAGCTTCATAGTGGGGTGAGTTAAACTGATAAAGAATTTGTCCCTCCCCAGATGAAACCTTTCTACTCAGTTCTCAAAGCCTCAGGATGTCCTCAGCTGATGTCATCTTGCCCTTGAGCATCACAGCATCACAGGACCATTAAGGTGGCAGCTGTGACCAGAGACAAACTGGAGTTATATTTTAGCACGCCATGGCTGGCCTACAGCCAAGATTCACCCTAGTCATACTTTAATTGTGAAATGACTTTTCCCCAAAATTATGTGGAATGGCTCCTGACAGCGATAGAGGTCCCTCCAGAGAAGAGGTGAAATTAGCACATTTCCAGGATGGTAAGGTGGTAGCTATTTGCTCACTTAAAAAAGAAATTGTATTTGTACGTGTTTGTAGTACCCAATGATTATACTCACTGTGAGAAGATGGGACTCCTCCTCCTCTCCTTTCTCCCCCATCCCTGCCACTCTTGATCCCCTTTTTACAAAAGACCTATCTCTCCATTTCCTATTATCTATCTTTGGTTTAAGAGTAGCTATTTGACAAGTAGCACAGAAGAATTTTTGACACTCAGTTCACTGGGAAAGCCCAAAAGTGACTTGTGGTTGATGTCAACCTAGTACGATTCTCACCAAGGGGTTATCATTTGCTCCATTTAGTTCTCAACGGTGGGGTTTGTGTACACAAACTTAGCTTAGCCTTCTCCTATCAGCACGACTTCAAGTGCAGGAACTTCTCTCTCTTCTCTCTCTCCCATGAGCCAGTGTCAGCCATTGCTAATGTTTATTATGCTACAGAAAAACTGTCAAGGACCAGTAATGACCTTTCTCTGCTCCACATGCCATCTTGTCCAACCCAGTCTGCATGTGTCCCTAAATACAAGAGGAGGGTGACTGCTCACCTTTCTGATACTGGAATAAGAGTCAATTATTGTCACATAAAAGTAGAACTAAACATCAAAAAATTACCCAGGAAGAGACTAATATTTTCTCACAAACCTTATACTTAACCTTTTTTCATTCTCTTAGACCTTGAGCTTCTTGTATTTATTAATAAAAGAAGGTGCCCTTTCTGGACAAATATACATAGAAAGTTCTCAGGGAAAAAGCTAAGTGGGAATGTTTTTTGGGGGGGGAAATAATATAGTATGAATTTGGGATTTTTAAAAATACTTTGAAGCAGCTATAACAATTTAGATAAAAGATGTTGGCATTGCTTTTAATTTAAACACTCAATTGGTGATATTAAAATTTCATATGATTAAAAACTGCTGGCTTTGATTGTATGCATATTTTGACAGTGTTACAAGTGGAAGCATGTTAATAAAATATTAGAACAAATTATAATATAACTATATTTAATTAAAAATTTCCTGATCCATCCATATTCATTAAATTATTTTTACCCTTGGGTATCTGTAATTCCTTCCTGACCCATCCCACTTACGAATTTAGAAAGCTTATTAAACAGAAAATAACTCTGCTTTTTACTTCATATAAAGTGATGTGGATAGTTCTGTTTCAGATGAACTACTTCTAAGCCTCTAAATATGCAAATATTTTGTCCTTGCAAATTTCTCATGAAAAAATTTTAAGATAAAAATAAATAAATGCGGGCCGGAGGGTTAGCTCAGTGGTTCCAGTGCCTGCCTCGTAAGCGCAAGGTCCTGAGATCGATCTCCGGTAACCACATACAGTGCTGGGCATGGAGACTCACGCCCACCAGCAATCAACCAGCAATCAGCACCACATACCACAGTGCTGGGAGTGGTGGCTCACGCCTGTCATCCCAGCACTTGGGAGGCAGAGACAGGAGAATTGCTGAGTTCGAGGCTTGTCTGGGCTACATAGTGAGCTCAGAGCCAGCCCGAACTACAAAGCGAGACCCTGTCTCAATAAATAAATGAATGAATGAATGAATGAATGCTTTAAATTATTTGACCTAGCTATTCTTAATAATTAACATTGTAATGTAAGGTGCTAATGAAAATAAGACCTACTGTACAATGGCAATAAATTAGAATTATTTGAGTTACATGTTTCAAAATCCTGTTGTGAGTCACTCGGTTTTCGGGTGTCCAAAAATTGGCTATGTCTTCTCTGTTTTCTACTGTCCCTATGGTCAGTTCTCTTCTTAGAATGGAGTGGCTACAGGTGCATGACTTGTATAAGTACAGGTAAATATCAACATTTGTTTGTCTTAGTGTCATGAGTGCTGCTGAGGAACACTGTTAGAGTCATTGATACTTAGGGACATCTTATCACACTAGTGTAAGTGCCACAGGTGGATGAGAACACAGGCTCAGACCTAGGTATGGTCCTACTAGACAGGGAGATTCAGGCATTTATTAACAGTCAGGACAGTTAGGTAGAACCTGCAATGAAGCTGACTGCCATGAGAGAGACAACGTGTTTCTTGCTGAGAATGGAGTCTTACATATGTGCCTGGAGTACAAATTGAAAAGCTGATTTAAGTAGTAATTTAAGAAAACTCAAAGCAGCATTCCTATCAGGTGAAAGGGCTGTGTATTTACTAATGGAGGAAATCTACCCATATTGAAAAGGTCAGGGATGAACTCTGGATCTTGTGGGAATTTTTCTGGAGTTTAAAAAGCTTTATAGGATGAACCATTATAAAATAAATTATATTCACATTATGCTCATCAAAATAAACTCAAATATTCATTGAACACCATATTTGCTTTCTATAACAACTATAGCAAAGGGCCAAAAACTGAGAATTACCAGAATGTGCCACCTCTACGTCTTGATGATTGGAAATCTAAAGATGGTGTCAGTGTTAGTCTGTGTAGGTTCTGTTACTGGTCCCTGGCCTCACTGCTGCAGCCTCTGGACTCCTCTCCTCCAAACTATACCTTTAAATTTCTTCCTCTATATGTATCTGTCTCTACATCAAACTGTCTTCTTTTTATAAACATACCTAGAGCGTACTTTGATCACTTTATTTCAATATGATTAGCTTTATAAAGACTATAACTCCCAATAGTCCATGTTCTCAGGTACTGGAAGTTGGAATTTTAACGTGACCTTTTGTGGATCTCATAATTCAATGCAGAACAAACACCTACCAGCTGCCAAGTACCATATGAGCCATTCAGAATGTTAAGAACAGTCTCTGCCCTCATTGTATTCAATAATCTTGCAGATGTAATAATCATTAAAACAAAAATAATTTTTAAAAAGTCAATACTATTTGGTTGACTTATTGATGCTACTTCTGGGCTCTAGATCTGTCAGCTCGAGAAGACTGAGAGAGAGGCAGGGAAGCCATTTTGAAAGTGTCTTACAACCGTTTTAGCATTTAATCCTTGAGGCAACACAAGGGAGTAAACATGAATTGTGCTCCCTTCAAGAACAGCTTCCCAGGGACGTTATATTTGACTTGGTTTTTGAGAACAGATCTGCAATGCTTCAGGCTAAGCAGAGAGAACATTAAAAAAAAACTGCACTAAGGAAGTCACAGAAATGAGGACAAAAAGAACGTGAGAGTAGAAAACATCTCGGACTGTACCATAGGCCTCTCACTTCCTGCCTGAGCCTCTCTCACCCAGAGCGTGGGGTTCAGGTGTCCAACCCTCGCTCTCCTGTCATGCAACCTAGAAAAGGATTATGATAACATGGGCCTGCAAAGCATATTCCTATTTGACTGTTAAACTACTTGAGAACTCAGACTCTTTGAGAAACAATGTTGTAAGAAGGTCTTTCGTGCATGTGGGGAGTTTGTTTCTTAAATAGAGACAGATGGAGCATCTTCAACAAAAATACTCCATGCCATCGGCTCAGGAAGATTTAGAAAGGGGCAGGGCAGCCATCTCCAAAGACGCTGTTTTCAAAGCGCGTGCTTCCCTTCGGGAGAAAAGAAACTTCATTTTATTGTTTGCTTTTACACAGACCGGTTTTCGGAGGCCTCCCTGCGATGAAGTATATACTATCACGCTTCTGGACAGCTGTCACTGCATATAAGAATATTTAGAAACAAGTAGCTGTTTACCAATGCTGGATCATGCTAGTGAGTTCTTGATGAACTGCTGGTTTTGATTTTGTCCGTGGAATAAAATTCAAAGCTTGATGTTATCAAAGGCTTCACCTGCCTCTCAACCAAATGTTAATGAAATTTTCGGCTTCACAAAATGGAAATAACATCTCTATGTTAGACTGTCTTCCTATACCATGAGGGCAAGGTCATTCTTTGTTCTGGCCGTGGCCTGGGCATTGCACAAGGTATGGCAGTACCCCCAGCCTCTTTCTTCAGACACCAACAGCAACAACCAATCGTGACAGTCAGTCATGTGACTAGAGACAGTCCTGGAGAAGAAGAAGACAGAATAGCTTTTGATCTAACTTTAGAGCATACTGAGTTTTCTACGTAGCCATTTTCTTAGACAAACAGCATGGCCAACAAGAATAATACTGAAGAAAAATAGAAGAGAAATAGGGAAGCTTTGTGCACACACACACACACACACACACACATATGCGTGCCTATACAAGTGCAAATGCTTGGTCATGTTTGCCATTGAGATGCTCCTCTGCTTCCCTCCTGCCCCTGAGTTTTCATTTGAAGGAAGATTACCTGCCACTAGGCACATGGGGCTTTGGGGCACAACCAGTGTTTCTTTCCCTGAAGAAAGTGATTCCTGTGGGAAGCGATCGTAAATGGCCAATTTAAGGCTAAAATAGAAGGGAGCAGAGTTTGCGGTTGAGTGAGAGAGGGGAGAATAAATACAATAGCTTAAATAAATCTGTGGCCAGGTCCATAGAGTACTGAGTAATTTATCAGGCTGCAAGAAGACATCTCAAGAGTGAGAAAATAAGAAAAGAAATATTGGAAGGAAATTATCCCACGAAGAAGTAAGACTTTTTTCCCCATTACCTTAAGTGTAATCTCTACTCCCAAAAGCAAGTTAAAAGATTATATATTAGATTTCTGGGTGAAATAAGAAGAAGGAGGAAAAATGCTACACACTTAAGTATAGTACATGTAAAGGGTGCTCAAATAACTTAAAAATAAATAGAGGTCTTTAACCTCCAGCGCCCCATCAGCATATTCTTCTGGCCTTTTAAGAGCATGAGTGCCTGCCAGCTGCAGGTACTTTAGAGAGGAGAAAGAAGTATAAGAGGTTATGAGATTCCAAAAGGGATATGTTTCAGTACTTCTTTTCCCATCTGAAAATAATGTTTTATTCACCCTATTAACCTTACATTTTAAAGAAAATAATAAAATATAAAATATATTAAAAGACTTGGACTACATTTTATAAATAGTCTGGGAATTGAAGACTGAAAGTCATAATTTTGGAATCCACACATAATATATCTTGATTCACATATTTAACACATTCATGATGAATAATATCAAAAATGTATGCGTATATAATTTAATTGTGTATGCTACCAAAAGCATGTTTATAACATCTTTAATTCTGACGTTTTGTGGGGGTCAGGTATTTTCCTGATCTGTGGTGTTATACAGGGATCCAAAAGCATATGTTCAAGCTTCTGGCCACATTTTGGGGGCTTCCCTATTGCTCTTGCCTAAGGGAATTTGGGCATCAAATTTTAGATTAGAAAATTATTTTTATGGAAGTTAATTAGTTCTTTTTTGATTGTGTTCCCTTTGAATGACATTCAGGGGAAATAGGAGAGACTGAGCTGACACAAAATTTTAGATGACTTTGCAACAGGGAAATTACTTTTTTATGGATGTGGATACACTAATGCTGTTGAATAACATTAATTAACTCTGCCTAGAGAGAGTCCTACCAGCTGTGCGGAAGCAGCACCATGGCATCCTACAGAATTGCTGTTCTCTTAGTGTTTTTATTTTTTATTTTTGTTGTTTGTCTTTGCAGTACCAGGGATCGAACTCAGGCCCTTGTGCTTCCAAAGTAGGCACGGTACAACTTGAGCTAAATCCCTGGCTGTTGTACTATTGAACTTCAGTGGGAGAGCGTCTTCTGCAGTACTTCTACATTAGGAAGTGGTATTTAATTCTAGCGGAGGTTGTCACCACCCATGTTTCCTGCTCATTTCACCAATTGGTCAGAAGAGAAAGTCCGTATGTCTTGCTTTCCCGGCTCCCAAACCCCTGAGTGGGCCTCTGAACCAAGTTCCCGAGTGAGATGCCGTATACCCTTCTGCTTCCCTCCAAATCGTGCACCTGAGTGTGTACACATGTTGAATAGGACATAAAGACCTAAAGGTAATCGATGTCTTTCTTGGAAACTGACCCATGCGTTCATTTAGCCCCCGCGTTGCTCACTACCTACTGTGTCCAGAAAATGCATAAGCTTTGAATCAGTTCATCCTGAGTTGGCAGCTTCCAAAATGACTCATTCCAGAGTGAAACCTAACAAACACTACAAACTGGAGTTAAATCAAATTGTGCATAACGTGATCCCAAGATGATGAGTTCCGTTTACTCAGTTCTAGTGACAACAGCAATTTTAAGGCCGTGTTTAACTGTAATGAGAGGCTTGAACCCAGTACAGCTTTCGGCCCCCATTCCCTTATCGTGCCTCTGCCTGGCAGCTGGGGATGCCAGTTCTCTAAAGAGTGTGCTCCGCTGAAGCAGTAGGAGAAGATGGCGCTGGTTCTCCCGTCAGACTTAGCCCATCCTTTTGACTCTCCCACTCTTTGGATAAGAGAAATGGGACAATAACAGTACAACATCAGGACCGGGGACAATAACAGCACAATGACAGGAACGTGAAACACACACTCTAGTATTAAACCCACAGCCACCCACTTCCCAAAATCCGGCCACAGCTGGAAAAAAGAACTCCAGTACCCGCCAGGCACAACGGCTTCTGATTATGCCCCCTCTCTACAGCAGAAAGCCACCTGGTGCTACGTGGAGGGAGGAATCTGGCTTACTCTCAGAAGAAAGGTCCAAACTGACTGCCTAGAGGAAAGGGTCAGAAACTGGCTTTGTTCTTTCTTCCTTGTTAATCGACGTCTTAGAACCTCAGAAGACAATGTCACCACACACATCCAGTGCTGCCCTGAACATGTTAGGAGGGATTTCTTCATGTTGAAATGCGAACAAATGACACAAATTGGGACTAGGTGCCTTGATGAGAAAAGTATGGTTCTGCAATCGAAAGCTGATTTCATACAGGCTCCCAGTTTGCATACAGGGTGATCCTGTTTCCCTGGTGCTAGCGAAATTATTGTTCAGAAAGAGGTGAATAGAAGTAAAGAAAGACACACATTATCTTCTTTTATATAATCAAAGAAATGCAGCTAGGTTGCCCTTGAAAAGTTATTTACCTTTTTTGTCTTATCATAGTTAGAATTCAAATGGAATTAGAATAGCAATTATCACTTAAATGGCGGTAATAATTGAAGACTGGGATAGGTAACTCATAAGTGACCTACTTACCTTGAAAAGTAATTCCCAACAACTTGCAAAATTAAACAGTGAACTCATTGTTTCTTTTATCAGTTAATAATTGAAAAATGAAAGTAAAGCCGTGGTTTCAAAATTTAACTCCGATTTTTTCCTTTAAATTAGCCTTTTAGGTGATCTCCAAAAGTCGTTCGGGATGGCACCTTATAGTGACGATGGTCTCTTGAAATGATATGAAGACTAGAATTGACATTAGCCATTTCCAAAGATACAATATGTGTTGACCAGAGAAAAAATGGCGCCTGGATATTACATGGAAAAAGTTTTGAGTGGTGAAAAATCTCCACATGGAGAAATTTTGGACTAACTAATTTTACTTGATTTCAGATAACAGAAATTTTTCTTAAAAATCTTATTATAATTATAAAAGCATAAATGGAATCTTGTTTTGAAGACTAAATTTAAGATTCCTTGCTGTGATTCCTGTTGAAAAATTAAGGCTCTTTGAAAATTAATACTTAGCCTATAGCATGGTTTCCTTCTCTTAAATTTCAGGATTGATTTTCTGATTTAATATTATGCCATGCAAAATTCTGTGCGTTTCTCACCACGACATTAGGCTTCTGAAAAGGTGAAATGACCGGCGTTAGTATCCTGCAAAAAGCTAACGGATACTTTGCTGCTTCCGCTTCCGCTCTCTGGAACCCTATTCACTTGAGGCCATGGTCTTTCTATGGAGAGGGTTTTAACGGCAAAGGATGTGAAAGCTTTCACATGTCCTTCAACCTAAAAGCCCACAGGAAAGCACAAATTAAATGCGAGTGAAGTGATAAGAAGAGAATGGAAGGGACAAAATGTGCACAGGCTACAGAGGAATGCGGGGTCCGAGGGACGCACCGACTTGACAGCGTGCTTATCGGGAAATGCATTTCTAACCACTGGAGCAAGACCAAGAGCACACCGTGGGGCTTATCCTCAGCCCTACCTGACCCTGCTGAAGTAGATTCCCCCAAACCTGATCTTGCCCTTGTAATCACTACATATCACGTGAGAGCAGAGCGTTGTGAAACTCTGAAGAGCAACTGCCCGTGAAATTATGGAGGCGCTGGCTGTGCGGTTTGCAAACCTATCACTGGGAATCCACCTGGGGTGTTTCTCTGAATCATGAGAAGCCCTCCTGAGAGGAATCTGAATCTTGGGGTTGTGTGAACTGTGAGTCATTCACAGGTGTCTGTCGCTAGACAGGGCTCCGTGTGCTCAAGGCCGCAGACTTAAATGGAGAAAGTGATTCCATCCCATCCACGGCTCTTGAGAGGCCTCTGCGACGTCACGTACAAACGAGACCCATTAGAATGGTTCCCAATGACTTCCAGATTCACTAGCTGTTTTATTGTAGGAAGCTGTTACAGAGAATTAAAACCTCTGAGGCATCTCAGGACACCATGGTGCCACCCCACAGAGTGCTGATTGCTCTTTAAGGCAAATGTGATTACGTAGCACCATTAATGGTAAACTGGGAAACTTTCAGAAGACTCTCAGATTCAAATAAAACAATTTCCCTCCCTCCCAAGCTTCCTCCCAAGTTGCAGAAGACACCCCCTGTTTCTTACTTAAAAACATGACATTCTCTTGGCTGATATATTTTGGGACATGCTTGAGTCACACTTCATGGCTGATGTGCAAGGAAAACACCAGCCACCCTCACCTGCTGACTTGTCTCCAGAAGTGTAGCTTTGCCAGGGCTTAGAACTAGCCAGTTGGCCCTGAGCCAGTGTGGGAGATGTAAGGAGGTGGCAGCCAAAGAACGTCAGGTTCCACAGTATATGTCTGGAACAGGAAGACCAGCATATGTGAGACTGAACAAGAGAGACTTGGGAAAGAAACTCTGGGCTCACTTCACAGGACCCCAGGCACAGGGCAAACAATCTCTTAGATCTCAGATTCCTCGCTCGTCAGGAAACAGACAAATAGCACTCATCAAGGATGCTATAAGACCTGAAAAGATTATTATAAACAACCTACAAACAGTATCAGGCTGTGTTAGTGTTATTATGACACGTTTTGAATAGCTGCTAAAGTTGGCTTCAGGCTACTAAGAATCAGAACATTGTGTAGCAAAAATGAACTTACTAGCTTTGTTTAGGACAAGCCAGTCTTGGCATCTGTGTCTGCCTGTCTTCCAGGGAGGATAGGAACAGACAGTGGAGGTGGGAGAGGTGAACAAATGGATAAGGCAGTGAACAAAGAAAGATAAACCTGAGAATAGTGAATTCACACTATCTCTGGTTTTTAGAACACATCCCGCTTACACCTAACTATCACATTCTGCAACTCTCCTCCCAAGCTGCCTTGAGTTGTACATGTCTGTTTCAGTTCTCCTTTGTTCTGGTTTGTGGCTTCCGGCCTCTGTACTTATTTCTATCCTATTTGTGATCATACTTCTCCTCAGTAGGTTGGCTTGCAGATAGCGCAATTTCTGATTCCAGAGACTTAAGAACTCCATAAATAAATGCCCATGTGCTAGGCACTCTATTCACCAGGTGCTTTAGAAGTGTTAGTTTCACTAGTCTTAGCAAACACCTTTAAAACACAACATCGTCCTTCATAGATGAGGAAATGAGAACTAATTTTCAGGTTAAAAAAAAATTCCTGGAAGTTTTGAAGTGAAGAATTTGGAAGACACAAATGGGATTAAGGCTCACTCATCTATTTCCCAGTGTTGGTATTGAATGGGTTATGCTACCAAAGAGCCCTAAATTAGAACCACAGAGTTTTGCTCTCTTGTGACTCTCATTTGTTTTTTCTGTGCTTTCTGTGACTCTACATTTAACAGATTCCAGAGATATCACCCCTTTCGATCTGACCTCAACAGATTTGAGTCAGGCTTGACAAACTCAAAGAGAACATTGGACTAGAAGAAGCACTAGTAGGAACTTCCACTTCAGGCTTGTACTTGGTGTGTGAGGACCACACCCCGGGTGTGGCTTTAGCATATGGAAGATGGGAAGGTCTCCAACACACAGAGTGCTCTGCAGCCACTATAATTAGCTTCTATGATCTGTGATAGGAGCACAACATGCATTTTGATTGTTTCAAGCTTCTGAGATCTGAAAAGTGTGTGTCAGTTATCCTACACTGTCTAATACAATCTTTTCCACAAATTTAAAACACTATCTCTCCATTGAGAGTGACTTTATCCTCTAAAGATATATGAAAGTCAGAATGCATTTTTATAGTCACAACTGGAACAGCAATAGTATTGAGATTAACAGGAAGATGGGCAAGAATGCTGCTAAGCATCCAAAAATGTATAACATAGCATGATGTAGAATAACATAAGCCCAGAGTGTCACCAATGCCATGTTTGATAAATGCTGGTTAAAATTTGGCTCTCTCAAAGAGAGCGTATAACTTGACAAATAATAGGGTCTTATTGATTGAATAGCTCATTTGAGTAAGAATTTAAGAAAAAAAAAGTGTTACACTCATCCCAACAATCTTTTAAAAAAGAATCTATTAGAAGAAAATTTAGTATATAAATAGCTACTGTTTAAGTTCAAATTTTCTATACTGAGGAACTTGTGCTAGTTAATAGACAGCATTAGAAAAACAGATGTCTCTTACTCAGAGAAATAGGGCAATTTTGTTAATTGGCGCTTTTCTAAGTTCATCGTGTGTAAAAAATTCAGATGCACTGCACAGAAACAATGAACCTGAGAAGTAAAGGGAAGCTTCCCTCTGAATTTTGAGTTCTGACTTCCTCTGCAGAGACTTAACAACTGGGGAAGTTTATTTGATGGGACTCAAGCTGATCCCATCATCGCTTGCCAGTGTGATGTGGAAACTCCTTGGATGGAATTCACCCACTGGAGTCCTTGGGTAGGATTTCAGGAAGCAAAATGAAAGGTACAGAATGATCAAACCTTACTTGTTCTTTCCTTAAATGTCCCTGGAGACATCCTCTTCAAGAATGAAACGTTGCTCTTTGAATTCTGCAAGAGATAATTATAAAGCAGACAACTTTGATAACCATGGCCTCAGAAACAGAAGTTTGGTAAAGACAGGCTTCACGTTTCCCTTCCATTCATAGTATCTGTGCCAGCTCTTTTTGAAATGTTTCCCTGACCTTTTAATTCAATACATGACAGGTGTTTTAGGCATATATTACTTTCCAGGCTGAGCAAGATCCTAGAGGCCAGAAATCCAAGACACTGACACATTATCAAGTTCTCTTGTTTTCAGGATTCCTCCACTTGGTCCTCCCTGTTCTTGCCCCATAGGATGTCCTGTGCTCTGAAGGTTTACATTTGTCAGCCTGAATGGCCTATTTGACCCCATCTTTCTAAGTAAAGAAGGCCATCCAGATTGGAATTTCTCATGATAGCCACATTCCTCTGCAGAACCACGTCCAAGCTGTGGCTGTTAGGACTTTCCACAGCCCAGTAAGAGCAATTTCAACACTAGATCTCAGATCTCCCCACTGGAGATGTCAGAATGAACAGTGGCTCACTGTAAAGATTAAATGAAGGCATGCCTGTTAGATAACTAGGAAAACGGTGCCTGGGGCATGGTACACATTTCTGTATTGGACTGGCATTTTTATCCTTCAATTCTCCCTTCCTGTTCTGTCAGGGAAATCAGGCTGTCTTATGCTACATCACCTCAAGTTTGAAAAGAATATATATAGACTATTCTTTAAGTCAGTGAATCTCTACTAATACACTAACAGAAGACTTGAGAATAACCTCAGGGATATTTCCATTCGCCTTCAGTTTAATGGGAGGGGGTGCTGAGAGCAAATATCAACCATTATTGTGTGATGGAACTCTAGAATTTTATATTGAAGTAGGTATCATCACAATTGAATTTAAGGAGAGAAACATTTTAGGACTCCTATTTGTATTAGTTAAGGTTCCATAAAAGAAACACAACCAAATAAGTTGTTAGATGGTACATCAATAGAGATATAGACAGACATAGAGATAGATAGATGAGTCGCTTTTATACTGAGAGCTAAGCATGTTCTAAATCCATGGGACAGTCGTAGGTCAGTCCATCAGGAGAGGCAAATGGAAATTCTGGATGGTGCTAATGCTATAGTTTACAGGAGAATTTCTTGATGCTTGAGGAAAACTTGTCTCTACCTGTAAATAATTTCAATTGGTTGGAATGCCCACCCCACCCCCACCCACACACACAAGCAGGAGAATTATCTGCATTACTCAGTCTCAATTGATTATAGATGTTAAAAGGCCTATACAATCTCTTCGTAACCATACCTAAATTTTTGCTAATTGAGTAACTGAGTTTAGCAGACTGAGATAATAATAAAATCAACCATCATACCACTCTGAATGAAACACTTGTTTCTCTATATATTTCTAAGGGAAAGAAGTCCCATAGAGTAGGAACTGCCTCTACTTCATAAATGACCAAGTTGGCCCTGTGATCAGAAAAATCCTGTAACCAGACTGAATGGTATGAGTCAAGATTTGAACTCTTGTGCTCTTGACTCGTAACTCTGCTTTACATATATTTTCTATCAGAACTTTTTTCCATATTCTTGGACTTATAACCTAGACTTTAGGCTTGTATCAGTAAGTGGGAGTGTGACGTGTATGTCTGAACATCTCTCTCTAGGTGCATAATAAAATTATCTAGTTGTTACTTTGGACTGTCTTATTGTTTTATAAATTCATTTCTCTGTTTAAGTTTATTAGTATAAAGCAATTCATTTGCCCCAGCTGTCTGTGTGTCTTGTTATTTTACTAGGCAGTAGATTTGTTTCCATTTAGACTAACTTACACATGAAGCTGTTACCCGTCAAGACCAGGTTCTGAACACCCACAACCTAGTAGACTGGCAGTAAAATGCCGCCCCCCCAGCAGAGTGAACCTTACTTGGAAAGACTTTTTTCCTCAAGAAGAGCCCAGAGCCACTCTCTCCACTTCACACATATTTTTGTATGTCTAGATCCAGGGAAATTTTGCTTAAAGTATATTGGATGCTATATCACAAGCGGATGAACTGCTCACTAATTCACTCACGCACATCATCTTCCCTTTGGTGTACTAGATCATTTTATCATCCACCTGAAAATACCCCTTACATTTATACGTGGCATCAAAGATTCTTCTTTGTTTGGTAGAGCAGTTATTTTTCAAAGCAGTTGTTTTGAAAACAGTCTTCAACCACTTACTATTATATTCTAAAACAGAGCAAACCATTTGTTTTCTGTTATTCCCCCCCCCCTTTGCTTCTGTTTCTTGCCCCGAAGCTATTTGGGAGTTGGTACAGTACTCTGAGGTCTCACTGGAACGATATCCTGGTAATTGACAGTAATAAGAGGCCTGTCTTCACCTGAGGTCCGCCTGATGCTGCCTCACTGTCCATGAAGGATCAAGGTTGATTCCAGTGCGGGCTTCCCGTCAACCAGTTTACTTTGCCTCTAGGATATTTCAGTGCACGAACACTTAAGATGTCTGCTTGACAGGTAACCCAGCAAGCCAGATATATGAATCAATTTCTCAGGAAGTACAAAATAATTCTTCCCATTTAGTACCTCTGTTTATTATCTATTCATGTAATGGAGATGAAGGATTTCTTTGTTTTTTTTAATCAATGTATATTTTGTCATTGAGGGAGGAAAGAATATCCATTTTTATATTGCAGTGGAAAATTTATTCCATAAAGGTGTCATTTATCTCATGCACTGGGACAATATTCCTTCCACTCAGAAGGGATGAAATGGATAAAATCAAATAGTTGCAAACTCATAAAACACACATACCAGAGAAAGAGATCACTCTTCTGGCATGTTATCATCTGACAAGAATGTTATGTGTTGCACACATTGTTTTTTTAAGTCCTCCAAATAGGAGCTAGAAGATCCTGTCATATCAAATCTGAACTTCTCTGGCATTTCTATACAGAATTCTCTATGTCCACTTTCCCCAATCCTTTAAGTTATTTTCTTTTCTAATGCTGTTGAGCAATAAATCCATTACAGAACATGCATTTACATTAAATTTCATTTGTAGAGATTTCCAAACCCTTTATTTAGATACTCTCTAAGAGATGGTAAATCCTTTGAAGACCAATAACAGACTCAAAAATTTTCATATACCTTTCTTGCTCATAAGTATAATTTTCTGACTATTCATCTCATCAAAATTAAGACCCTTGTTCTTAGGAAGAATTAAGTTGAAGAAAATAACCAAACAGAACAGATTAAGATGAAGGCTAATGCATGCCTTTAATCCCAACACTGAGGCAGAGAGGTCACTGAGAGTTCCAGGCCAGCCTGAACTACCTAGTGAGACCCTGTGTATAGGGGTGAGGGATTGTAGGGAGGGCAGGGGAATGAAGAAAAATGAGAATCAAGATGTGTCCCATACTGATACAAACCCTCAATGTTGACTGTGATCATAAGGTATGACTAAAATGTATCAATAAAATCAATTTTTAAAAAGAAGCTGAAAAGCTCAGTGTTTAAGTAGAAATAAATATCATTCATATAGAACTTAACTTGGGTTGGGACAAATGAGAACCACTTAACAAGATACTGGGGTTGAGAAAACCCACCCAGCTTCTTTTTTGTAGAATTATGGGTTTCTCTGAAATTGCTAGCTCTAGGACTATGATCTATGCCCAGTACTGAGGATTATTTTCATTCACATTTTCTATATTAAGACACCATGTGCCAGCCAAAGTTGGAAGCAAATAAAATGGCGACAACCCACTTTCATGAGCCCGTGCCCTCATTAACTTTGTGAATGTGTTACAGAAAGAAAGCAAAGCAGCTGGCTCTTTAAGAGAAAACCCCTATGGAACTGGAAATAATGAGAACGAGCATAATGTAAATGCTCATTAGAAGGTCATTAAAGAAATAGATAAGACTGAGTAGAAACCATGTAAAAATCAAATGCAGGAGTAGCCACTGAGATGTAAACAAACTCCTTCACATTAGAGTAACAACACCTCACACACGACAGATTGGGTGCCTTGGGCTGAGGCACATAAGCAGAGCCAAGTGAGGCTGGAAACAGTGAAAACAGCTCACGGAGCTCAAAGCTGAGAATTCTCCAGGACTATCACTAAGAAATGGCTGCGAGGTAACATTTGCTCACTGCCTTCTCCGCTGGACAGAGATAAAGTCACGATGAACACTGAGCTTTCGGAAACTCCCGAAAGAGGAAACATTGCATGAAGAAGTGATTTAATGAGGTGAACTGGATAAAAAGCTCTGGCTGCACCCTCCTGGCTGCTGTTACTGGATGAGAAGGCGGTAGGCTAATGACAGAAATACTCATGAGACTGAAGTTGAGGTGGGTGTTGGGAGGCAGTTTTCTTGCCAACTGGTCTTATTTGAAATTTATGTCAATGGCCCAAGTTTTCTTTTTTCTTCTGAGAATATAATAAAAACTTTTTGAATCTATCCATATCCCATTCCTGTCTCTTCCCACTTTCTCATTTTGTACCCTTGTGAGAAAATCAGGAAGATTCTGGAGACTATTGCACAGAACGTGTATCCAGGCAGCAACCCGCCTGAGCTCAAGGCAAGCTCAGTGCCACCTTCGGTCTGTACGTCTGTCCTAGCGTCTCAGATGCCAGCTATGGTTGTGACTCTCGAGTCTTTGAATTTCACAAGATGAACTCATTTCCTTTGTTCCCATCAGATGCTTGCTGCGGTCACTTTTACTCAAAGCTAGGACTTGTGGTGTTACCACCTTGGGGCTGGCTTGCCTTTTCTGCGGAATGCATCAGAAGTTTAAATGCATTTTCAAGGAAGTGCCTGAGTAGTGATGGACACCCGCAATCCCAGCTACTCAAGAGGATGAAGCAGGAGGATCACAAGTTGGAGTCCAGCATGGGCAACTTAAAGAGATCATATTGCAAGAAAAAAAGAAAAAGAACAAAGCGGGACCATAATTCAGTGAGCCAATGGTAGAGCACTTGCCTAGTATGCACGGGGCCCTGGATTCAATCTCCAGTTCTGGGAAGGGGGTTGGAGGAGTCGGTGACAAAAGGAAGACACAAGAAGTAAAGAAGGAAGCAAAAGAAATGGACAAAGAAAAGGCCAGGTGAAAAAGGAAGAGACAGTTCAAGAAGGAAGGAAGAACACATAATGGAAAGAGGGAAGAAGGAAGGAAAGAAGAACAGAAGAGAGGGAAGGAAAGGAAAAAACAAAAACTTTCTTACTCATAAGTATAATTTCCTGACTATTCATCTTATCAAAATTAAGTTCCTTGGGCCAGAGGGTTAGCTCAGTGGTTCCGGCTCCTGCCTCGCAAGTGCAAGGTCCTGAGTTCGATCCCCGGTAACCACATACAATGCTGGGCGTGGTGACTCACGCCCACCTGCAATCAATTCCACATACCACAGTGCCGGGCGTGGGGGCTCATGCCTGTAATCCCAGCACTCGGGAGGCAGAGGCAGGAGGATTGCTGAGTTTGAGGCTTGCCTGGGCTACATAGTGAGCTCAGAGCCAGCCTGAACCACAAAGCGAGACCCTGTCTCAAAAAAAAAAAAATTAAGTTCCTTGTTCTTATGAAGAACCAGAACCCCCCCAAAAAAGTAAACTATACTGGAAAGGCCCTTCCTTCTTCTCCAATTAATTCTTCTACTCTGACTGTTTATTGGACTTGAAATGTCATCATTAAAAAATAATTTAGAAGTTCTTATTACTGTTGCTATTACTATCCTCTGCTTTGACTACTATTAATATTCATGAAGTATGTGAATAAATACTAAACTAGTAAAGATTTGACAAGGTATATTTTGTAATTTGGACTGTAAATAGAAATTTTCTCTTCCCATAAACATTGTCTTTAATTTTATTGCAACCTTTCAGACAATCTCTCATAAAGATGAGAAATTGAGACTCAGAGTTCAATAATTTATTGAATTTGTTTGAGCAATAAGTTTCACAGTCAAAATACATAAATAGATTCTCTGATTTTTAAAAAATATGCCCCCCATATTATATAACAAGTTGCAAGCTTTTGTTTGCCACATTATTAAAAATTCAAACATTCCTCGGTCATGTACTCATTTGTATTAAAATATCTACATGTTTTCTACTGTTAAAGAAGATACATGTTGCAAAAGACACATAAGAGTCAAAGCAAAAATGACCAAGGAGAAATCCCTCATCCTAATGCTCTTGTGAGGACTCATTGCTGATCAATCACACACATGAATGTTTATTAATCCATCCCGCAGGAGTTAACGAGAGCTGAAGCTCCTCACCCTATTTCCCAGATGGGAATGCTGAGGTCTAAGCTGCTACGCATGTTCTACATACTATTTCCAACCAGTAACAAAGCCAACTCGTGACTTCCACTCTAGAAATTTCCATCACCCAGTCATATTCGTATGTGATGCATTTCATAAACTGTGACTAGGGAAACTGAACATATTGTTCAATAGTGCACCTACTATGACATGCAACTTACTAATCAGAGTTAAAGCTAACATTTTCCCCAATAAAAAAGGCAGAAAAAAGTCATTTTTGGTCATCATGAATCTCTCAGAAGTGCTACTCACCTCAAAGACGTGCATAGGGATTATTGATACCCTTGCAGCATTCTGATTCCCTGGCTTTCTGAATCTAAGCTGTTTCAGGAGAATCTTCTTGGCTTTGATCACAGGCTGTCAGAGGGGATTTTGCATAGCTTCCAGGGAGACTTTGTTGCCAGAAAAGTCAAAGCTCTGGCATGCAGAGCAAACCATTACAGAGTTCCCTGCATTTGTAACCACAAATCAAATTAGGATCAAAAGGCTATTGCTGGCCCCCAGCAGCTTGTGGTTTTAATTTTCCTTATCTGAATGTTTCCTCCCTGACCATTCCATGGAGCTGTCACAAAAAATCTGAAAAAGGTATCGATCTGTTGGTTGGTGTTTGGTGCTTCTCCCTTTCATGTCCACAGCAAGGGGAAGAGCATTTGTCTCTCAGAGTCAGTTCAACATTCCAAATTCTTACGTGGCTCAGTATTTCCATAAGCCCAGGACAAATAGCCATATTTAAATTTTATGCTCTGAATTTTATATCTGGTCAATTCAGAGGTGTTAATCACAAGTTTTTAATACCACTCTGCCTAGGAAAATTGCCATCGTTAAAATTATTAAGTGTAAAATATTGCACAGGTTCACCCAAGCTGTGGCTTCTGGCCCACGTCATAGAACTGAAAGGTCATCTCTTTGGCGTGTATCTATAACCTGGGAGCTTTGGCTTGTATGTTTTCCTAAGTTCCTCAGGAAGGTTGCAGATTCCAAAATCTTAAAAGAAGGACACAGGTGACAGTGGCCGAGAAAGGAGACTTTCCTGATGGCAGGACCAGCACGACCCTGTGATGCCGTTTCCACCGCTGTGACTCCCATCTCTGAGATTTCTCTGGGGACCTGGGTGTCATCCTTGACTCACCCTGTGGGTCCGGAGCCTCTTGAAACCGACTTGATCAAGCTCAGAACAACAACCTTCTCGTGAAAATACACCACATAGCTGGAAAACTCAAACGGGACTTTATGGCGAGGGGACTGATGGGTAACTACACTGAAGAAACTAAATCAATAGAGTTAAGAAACATATGGCTTTTTTCACAGTACTCTATTAGGCAGAACTTGGGAAAGAGGACTGGAAACTAGAAGTCATATATTTTATTTTACTTTTTAAAGCAAGAGAAGATTAAGCATGATGAAATTTGAATGAAAGATCATAATAAGGTATTTCCTTACTGAGCAGGAAAATATAATGCAGCGAGAATGTGAGGTATTAATCTATCAAGTATGCACGGAAGGATACCCTGGGCTAGGACAATACTTAATCCCTGTGGCCCACACTGCTTTGGGGGCTCTGTTCTGCTCTCCCCCTGGCTGCACAGAAATTTATTGAGAAGACATTTTCCTTATTACACTAATATTTTTATGCAGGTTACAATCAAGTTTTGGGTAGGACTGGGAGCTCTTGATTTAAGAGAACTGTGATTCTCCATTTTTATTTATTATTTGTTTGGCTCATACTTTAACTCTACAGGAGTAATTTTATTTCCATTATTTTTAGATTCTTGGGAGATACCTTATGGTGTCTCATATAGACTGACAAAAACCACCATTACAGAATAGTTTATCGGATGCAGCAAAGAAATTCACTCCAAGTAAACTCATACAAAATTGATTTTCAGTCTGATTGGAGGGTAGAAAATGGCTAACTGCAAATAATATTTTTTTCTTTTTGATTGATTTGTGTAGTGGTGTCGTGATACAGAAAACAAAGGAAGGTTTGTGTTTGTTAAAAACACAGAAAGTTATTTTGAACTTTGAAGGCACAGCCCTCAAAATTGCCTCTCCAGTTATTCATGTGAAGCAGTCAGTTCTCTCATTTCTACTTGTGTGTTGTCTCTTACAGTGGTCCCTTTCTGACCCCTGTGTCCCATGATTCCAAAATGGGGAAGCCCTACCCACAAGTGCGTCTGTGCGTGTGCTCACCCGCTCTTGTTTCTACAGCATAAGAAAAACACTACCAAAAAAATCACTGCTTTGATTGTGCTTTCAATCTCTATCCTCACAGTTCGTTACTCATATCTCAAATCACTCAAGTCGTACAGTAACTCACTGCTTGATTTGGTCTTTCCTCCTATGCTTTTTTGGAGTTTTGTGATCTAAGGGTTTGGTACAGAGACAGGAGTTTAGAAGATGTTTCACAAATGTTTGATAGAGGAGTCAACTTTAAATGAAAGCCCATGTGTGGAACCCAATCCATATTCCAGGGTAGAAATAGGATAAACTTGATTGTGCATAATACAGTGTTCAAATCTCTATTGCCACAAAGCCAAGACTTCATTCTTTTAATGGCTGAACACTGTTCCATTTTGTGTATGTGCTACACTTTGTATACATGTACATTTCTTTATTTTTTCACCCACTGATAGGTACCTCGGTTAAGACTGGCAGTTGATTAAGTGAAATAAGCCTGGAACAGAAAGACAAGTATGTGTGTTGACTCATTACTGGAGGGTAGAGACATTTCTTTCATAGAAGTACAGAATACATTACTGGTTACTACATTCTCTGAAGAGAACAAGAAGTGAGAATAGAAAGGGTTGGAAAACAGGTAGAAAAATACAGTTACATAGGAGGAAGGTGTTCTAGCGTTACATAGCACAACAGGGTAACTATCGTCCACAGCAACTTACATTTAAAAAAAAAAAATAGCTAGAAGATGGGCCAGGAATTTAGCTCAGTGCAAGTGCAAGGTCCCGAGTTCAAACCCCCGTAACCACATACCACAGTGCCGGGCATTATGACTCACAACCCCCAGCAATCAGTACCACACACCACAATGCCAGCCATAGTGGTCATGCCCATAATCCCAGCATTTGGAAAGCAGAGGCAGGAGGATTGTTATGAGTTCAAGGCTAGCCTGGGATACAAAGGAAACTCAGGGCCAGCCTGAACTACAAAATGAGACCCTGTCACAAAAAAAAAGCTAGAAGAGATAGGACAAAGTTAATCACCATGTAGATATAACAAATATCTGAAAACATAGAAATATGAATTACCTTACCTTGGTTATTATAAATTATACTAATGTCTAAAGTATATTGTCCATAAATATGCATGATTATTATGCACCAACTAAATATTAATTTTTTACATGATCATACTAATGTAACATTGAAGCTATGGGTATGCAAAATAGTTCCCAGCATTGGGTTATGTACACACGTACTCTTTTTTTTTTTTTTTTTTTTCGCTACGGTCTCGCTTTGTAGTTCAGGCTGGCCCTGAGCTCACTATGTAGCCCAGGCAAGCCTCGAACTCAGCAATCCTCCTGCCTCTGCCTCCTGAGTGCTGGGATGACAGGTGTGAGCCACCACACCCAGCAGCACACCTACTCTTAAGTAAAAAAATTAAAAGTTGATCTTGGCTATTTCACCATGTTAGATTTTCTTCATTAACTCAATTTTTATTCCATGATTACTAAGCACCTGCAAAGTATAAAACTTCAGCCAAAGAAGTAATAAAATAATGTCTTTAACTCGGGTAGAAACAGTTGGTGAATATTGAGGCAGCCTTACATAAGTACTATGTCAGGTGCATGCCTTCAACTGAAAAATGCCTACTTAGGGCTGTGATCCATTTCCAAAATATTATCTGTTCATTCAGTTGAGGCGGGGGTCTCACTATGTAGTGCAGGCTAGCCTCACACTCCTCCTTTAGCCTCTGGAATGCTAGTGCTCAGGCTACAGGCACACGCCATCTTGCTTGGCCTATTGCCCAATTTTAAATTGGATCATCTGGTTGTTTTTTTTTTTTGACATCCCTTCATTGACTTGTTGAAGCTCCTTTTATATTCTGAATATTAATCCTTTGTCACATGCGAATTTGTAACTACTTTCTCCCATTCTGTTGGTTGCTCCTTTCCTGTTATTATTTTATGTGCTGAAGCACCTTAGTTTGATACAGTCCTCTGCCCAGTGCCACCTCGTGGGTTTTCAACACCAGATGTTAGGTAACAGGTGGTGACCCAGTAAAGAACACAGGCCCAGCCTAAACTGGGGGTTCCAGCTGGGACCTTCTGCACTAACTCCAAAGGAGAGTCCCCATCCAGTTTATGTATTATTTATTTATTTAGGTGGTACCAGGTATCAAACTTGGGCCCATATGCTTCCAAGGTAGGTGCGGTACCACTGGAGCTAAATCCCCAGCCCCACATCCAACTTATTGAGCTGGGTCATTCATGGATAGAGCAAGGGGTTAATGGAACGGGCTGGGTTCAGATGACTCCAAGAGAGGGTCACAAGATTACAGGAAGATAAAACGCTGAGCATGTGCCAGAGCAAGGGCCCCTGTGACCTCGCGGGTGGGGCAGGTGTGGCCTGTCCTAGTTGCTCCTGGGCTCAGGCAGGGGCTGCAGGATGCAGGACAGGCTGCGGTTCTGCCTCTGGAGCTCAGGTGGTTGGGGCAGGGGAGAGAGAACTGAGTCAGGGCGATCAGTGATGGCACTGTCTGGTCTCGGATTTCATTTACTTAAATCTTCATTCTTCTGTTTATTTTAGCTAAAGATTTGACCATTTTATCTTTTCAAAGAACAAACTCATTCTGTTAATCTTCTGTATAATTTTTTGAGCTGTGTTTGTTTTAGTCCAAAGACATTTCTTTCTCCTCTGATCTTTATTCTTATTTTCTACTATTTTTGGGTTTGCTTTGGTCTTGTTTTTTCTAGTTCATTGAGATATTGTTTTAGATTTCTCTTCTTTTTAGATGTAGGCATTACTTGATAGAAACTGCTTTTGCTTATCCTATATGTCATATATATTATATTTCTTTTGAGAAATATTTTAATTTTTTTCCCTGATTCCTTCTTTGACCCACTGTTCGTTGAATTTTTTTCTTTTTGAGACAATGTCTCACTTTGTAGTTCAGGCTGTTCCTGAGCTCACTATGTAACCGAGGCTAGCCTGGAACTCAGATCAATCTTCCTGCCTCTGCCTCCTGAGTGCTGGGATTTCAGGCATGAGCCACCACGCCCAGCATTATGATATATGGAACTGATTGCTGTGATTACAGGTGTGAGTCACCCCACCTGGCATTGTGTTATGTGGCACTGGGGATCAAACTTGGGACCTTGCACTTGCAAGGCAGACACTGGAACCACTGAGCTAAATCCCCAGGCCTGAACAGTGTATTGTTTAATTGCCATGTACTTGCAATTCCAAAAGATTATTTAATTTTGTTTCTAGTTTACTGCAGTGTCCTTAGACAAGGTATTTGATGTGATTTTTACTTCTGGAAATCTGTGGAGACTTGTGTCTTATGCAGAATGTTCTGTGTTATTGAGAAGTATACACAGTTTAAAGCTATTGGGTGGAATGTTGTGTAGATGCAAGTTACATCATTTTGATTCAGCTCTGCCATTTCTTTGTGGATTTTCTGACTGCTGATCTGGCCAGTGATGAAAAAGTGTTTCTAAAGTCATAAACTATTATTGTGATTGTCTCTCCCTTTAGGTATATTAACAGTAACTATATATTTGGGTCCCCTCATGTTAGGTAACTATATGGACAATTACTATTCTTACTTGAACCCTTTATTTTTTAATAATGACTTTCTTTGTCACTATTTTTTTTAATTTCCATCTCTCTTATCTAAATATGGCTAATTCTACTTTCTTTTGGATTCTGTTTTCATCCCTTCATATTTAGTCTGAGACCTTAGCAATAAAGTGAGTTTCATATAAGCAACAAAGCTCAGTCTTACTTTTTCTTTAAATCTTTAGTCACTCTACATATTTAATTGAATTAATTCTCTCTGTTTAAAGAAGCTGTGAATAAATAAGCTTATTCCAGCCATTTTATAATTTTTCCTTTAGTTTTATTGCACTTCTTTATTTCTCCATATCCTATAGATTTTCTTTGTTAAGTAATTTTCCTGTAATGGTGAGCTTTGACTCCCCCCCCCCCCACTCTGGTGCTGGGATTGAACTCAAGACCTTGCACTTGTGAGGCAGGCACTGTGGCTGTGCCCACTGAGCTACATTTTTTGACTCATTGCTTATTATTTTTGGCTTGCCTCTCAAATATTTTTCCTTTTCTATCATGAATTTTGTCTACAGCCATACCACCCTGAATGCGCCCGATCTCGTCTATCATGAATTTTATAAAAACAAGCTTATACCAGACTATTTTGAAATGATAGAAATATAAAATTATCATAAAGAAAATACAAAAATTTTTCAAAACAGTGAAAATTTAACATTTGGACTCCATTTTTCCCACATTTTGAA
>PVIC010000739.1:52044-100632 GCA_004025085.1 Thryonomys swinderianus | reverse complement strand
TTTTTAAATTGAAAACATTGAGAATTATATCTACCTTTTTAGGGAGTATCCTGAATCAACACTTCTCTTCCTGCTCCCACCCGAGCTACTCTCCCTCCAACAAGCTACCTGCGTCCGAAACCTTTCACCATCACCTGAGGACCACTCTTCTCTTTCCGGGATCACTTTCTCCCATGTCCTCCCCCAGGCTGAATCATATTTCTCATTTTCAGGACAGGTTCTCTAGTAGCTTCCTGAAGGCCAATTCAGATCTGTGAGACCGTGTGCGTGTGAACTGTCCTTCTTCCAACTTTATGTTTGATATTTTAACAGGGTTTGAAAATATAAGTAGGACTTTTTTTTTTTTTTTCGGTACCGGGGATCAAACTTGGACCCTTGTGCATCCCAGGTTGGCACGGTATCACTTGAGCTAAATCCCCAGCCCCAGGAAAATTTTTCTATGCGGAATTTGAAGATATTTCTGCCTTGTCTTCTCACTTCTCAGAGCCACTGTTGAGAAGTTTGTTACCATTCTTCTTCCAGATCTTTTGTGAGTCCTGTTTTTCCACCCACAGCCCCAGAAGTTACAAGACCCTCTTCTTAAGCCTCTGAATTTGTCTGGTGCTGTGTTCATGGCAGGAGGGTTTGCTCACCTGCTTCAGGAGGTCAGGACCCCACGACTGGAACATGTGTAGCCGCAGAGAATCCATCATTTTCTTCTCCCTCGTCCTTCTAGAGCTGCTGTTAGAATTGAATTCAAATTTTCTTTTCTTTCCAACTTTAATTTTTTGATCTACTATCTAGGAAGGGCCCTCAATTTTCTGGGGTTTTTGTTTAATATTTTCAACCACTCTACATCTAGTCGTTAAAAGTGTTGGGCTCTCGGGCACAAAAATGTTTGTCACTGCTCTCTTAACATAGATATAACAACATTCTTATTTTTTTCTGAAGGTAATAATCTCACTTGGCTATTTTTAAAAAGTTTTCTTCAGCTCCCTTCCTTGTTTGTGTTTCTTTAGACTGTGTTTTTTATGCTGAGGAATTCCCTCAGCCTTCTGATCACATCACCAATAGGTAAAGCTCACCAGAGGCTGGGGTGTATTAAGGTGTCTGGAACATGGGGCTTCGCTATAAGGTGGATGGGGAGAAGTTCTGCCATTTTGTTGGAACCCTTTTTGCTCTTTTGTATCTTTCTCCAAAGAAAAGTTTGATTCATTTTAATAAAGAAATTAAAGACATCACTTTGGAAAGGAAGAATTAATGCTGGGCGTGGTGGCTCCCACCTGTAATCCCAGCATTTGGGAGGCAGAGGCAGGAGGATTGCTGAGTTCAAGTCTTGCCTGGGCTACATAGTGAGCTCAGGGCCAGCCTGAACTACAAAGAGAGACTGTATCAAAAAAAAGAAAGTTCAGTAATGTTTCAAGATATAACAACATTCTTATTTTTTCTGAAGATAATAATCTCACTTGGCTATTTTTAAAAAGTTTTCAGCTCCCTTCCTTGTTTGTGTTTCTTTAGACTGTGTTTTTTTATGCTGAGGATAAACCAAAAAAGTTGCATTTTAATGTATACTGCATGTACAACCTAGCAAAAAAACAATGCAAAATGAAATTTTTCAAAAATTCTACACATAATGGGATAAAAAGAATAAACTAATTAGGAATAAATTTAACAAAAGAAATACAAGGTTTGAATATTGAAAATCACAAAGTATTGCTAAGAGAAACTAAAGGTGAGTTAAATACATGTTCCATGTTCATTGATTGTGAGGCTCACTATTATTAAGATGGGAATTCTCCCCAAATTAATATAAAGATCAAACATAGTGCTTATCAAAATCTCCTTAGGCTTTTTGGCAAGCACAGACAAATCGGTTCTCGACTTTATATAAAAATGCAAGTATCTTCTCCTACTCTAAGGAATTTTTTGACATCCCTCTGCCTCACGCTTTTAATGGGATTGAACCCAGGGCCTCGTGCTCAAGTGAGCAAGTGCTTTCTTGAGCACCGAGTTACATCCTCCAGCCTCTGTTCATGGAATCTGTGGTTATCATTTTGTGACCTAAGGTTTTAAATTTGAAAGTAGCCTAACTGGTTGATATTTTTCCTTTAGAATTGGAGCTTCTTTTGTTTTAAGAAGTCCTTTTATCCTCAGGTCATGAATCTTTATCTTCCTAAAACCTGAGTTTTGTCTTTCATCCTGGGGTCATCTGAGTGTCAGAGTGATGTGGAAGGAACGAGTACTTGACACCCAAAGGGGCTGGTTGGTTTCTTGTGACGTCCTCTGCAGGTCCGTGGTGCATCCCCATCTTCCTGGGTCTTTTAGACTCTGACGTGCAGAGGAGGAGCTGTGCTGTGCCGTGCTGTGCTCCCTGGGGACAGCCGCACATTTGTGCAGGGTTATTACTGAATCTGAGAGAGCTCTGCTGTGCATGCAGTTAACTGCGCACTTACTGCCTTTGCTAAAATACAAGCTCAGATTGTTATTAAAAATTCTATAAAACTGAAGACTTACCAGCAAAATGTAATTTCCTCTTTCTCATAAAAATCTGTGATTTATAATATTATCCCCTCCTCCTGCATTGTCTAGGCAGCTAGTTAATGTGGAATGCTAATATATAGCAGTAATTAAAACCTCATAAAAAGATGGCTATAAAGAGGAGATTGACTCCTCCCAGTGGGCTTGCCAGGGTAGAGGGGTAGGCGGGGGGTGTAGCCTGTTCTTGCCTTTCCGAAGCTTGCGTTTTACCCCAGTTAGGCGACCAACGATGTGGAGGCCCTTCCTCTCTAATGGACTCTTACAGAGTCCAACAAGAATCCCTTCTGCAGAAGGGCGCTGCCAGACGCAACAGCGGCTCTCTCAGAGTCCCCAGTGGCTCCTGGCCAAGGCTATGGATTCTGCTCAAGATTTCTGATTTCAAATCCATGTCAGTCACAGCTGGATGTTGCCAAGATCCTGGCTTCCATCTGATCTTTGGGAAGCACATGTTCACTGGCGCAGATGCATGTCCCACACACAGTGAGAGAGGGCCCCAAGGCGAAGACTCTTCCAGGTCGACAGGTGCCTGGTCCCCAGTGTCTGCTGAACCACCTGCTTGGAATACTCTTGGGAAGAACTTTAATGCATCTCAAAATTCACCCTTTACCCAAACCCATTAAGCCAGAACTTTCAGAGCCAGGGCATCAGGATTTGTTTCTCTATCCGTTTTGTGAAAACATGGAAATAACATCTATGCAGTACATGAAAAATCTGATGAATTTTGGCATGAATATTCACCGCATAGCTGCCACCTGAAATTGGAATACCTGCAGACCCCTTCCTTGTTGGGAGCATAATTTTGGCAAAAATTATTTCACAATTAAAATTATGATTAGACCTGGTTTTCCTGCCTACAAGCCTGCTATGGCATATTGAGACATAACTCCAATTTCACCTGTAGTCACAGCTAAGACCTCAATGACCCAATGATGCTGTGATGTTCCAGGGCAGGACGGCACCAGTTAAAGACATCCTGGAGTGGACAAATTCCTCCTCAACAGAAGCTCGTTGTTCTAGGGTATACTGAATTGCTGCCCTCCGAGACACCTGTTACAGTTGTTATTCCCAGTGTACCAAATAAAGTGTGGCAAGTTCCAGGTCTTTTTGTCTGCTACCCAGAGCAGCGTTGATCAGGCTCAAAACTCAGCTCCTTCGCCAAGTCTCATTTTTCTACCTTTTCTATATAATTAGTTAATTCGCCCTGTGCTGTCATGGTTAGAGGAGACTAGAGCTTAACTGCACAGGTTCTAGTAATGTCCTCTTTTCCTGTTCCCTATGCTTCCTAGCCAAGGCCTCAGCCTTTCTGTTAATTACTTTTGCTTGTCTTTGCCACCATAGGGACCACATCATGAAGCATATTCTGCATACATCTGTCACAGTGTGTTTAAGGGTCCTTCTCTGAAGGCCACTTGAACTATTTCCAATTTGGGGTTATTAGGAATATTTCTTTCATGTCCTTGGGGAGCCACATGGTCTTACTCCTCCTGAAATCTATGGGCCAGAGGAAATGTGCTAGGCTATAGGTAGGGCAGATGCTCAGCCTACTGAGGGTTCTGCCAGTTTCCCACAGTGGGTGAATCAGCATTCTCCTCTAATTTCAAATAGGGTCCTGTTTCGCTTCTCATCTTTGCCAATGTCAGTCTTACCATTTATTCAAACAACAACCAAAAAATTTCACCATTCTTGTGGCCACTTGCATACTGTCTTTTGTAAAACATCTGTTCACATCTATGCCCATTCTTGAATTGGGGTATGGATCTTTTCCCGAGTGATTCTATGAATTCTGTCTCTGCTCTTGGCATGAAGCCCCTGTCAGATGTGTGAGTCCACCTGTTTTCCCTCAGTCTGTGGCTAAGCCAGCCATTTTTCTCAGTGATGCCTTTTGATGAACAAGAGTTGTTAATTTTAAGGAAATCCCTGTTGTCAGTTCTGTTTACATGCTATCTGTGTCCTGCTTAAAGGGCCTTTGTCTATCTCAAGATATGCAGATATTTCTGTGTTGGCTTCTAGATGACATTTTAAACATTTAATTATACCGTCCATCTAAAATTAGCTTTTCTGAATGGTACGAGGCTAACAGGGCTCCTTCTCTTCTCAACGCCTCATCAAATCCATCCAAGACCCTTCCTCCAGGAAAATGAGGATCCTTGGAAAACACACCGCAGCCTCCCTCACCTCCCACGTGTCTATTGGAGAGCAGTGCCAGCTCTGGCGGAGGAGACACGTTGGTTTTCAACTTACCTGTGGACAGAGCTTATAGGCGTGGAGCGTCCCCTAATGTACAAATCCTCCTGGAAGAAGTGAGCCACCTCTGTCATAGGGTGGGTCTGTTACTTAGGTCAGCAGGCCTTTACAGATTAGGACACTCGTCCTTCTCGAAGGATACTTGCTATTGGGTAATAGGCCCTGTGCCAGTTCCTGAGGCACAGACCTGTGTGTAAGACGGAGGCACAGCCAGCACAGGTGGGAGCAGCCACAGCTGTGAGTGACCACACCAGGTGGCGCACCCTGAGAGACAAGGGGCCCTGGTGGGCACTGTGGGGCATCCATGGACAGGGGACACGAGCACGGCAAGAGGGTGGCTGGACCATGTCAGGAGGCTTCATCGCTACAGGGGTGCTTAGAAAGTGCAGTTACTGTGCAGGGGCTGGGCGAGGAGTCTGCCTGTTGACGGACAGGGACCACCTGCTGCGCAGCACTGACTGAGCCTGCTTTGTGCTTGGAGGGGCAGGGGTGACTCAGGGTGCAGAGGGCCATCTTCTCTCCTGAACAGGGGCCACTATCCTAGCCGCCTGCACACCCCTTCTCCGGCAACCCCCCATGGCAAGGGGCGTCTGGTTTACAGATGACTCTTGACCGGGAGTGCGGGGCAGTACGGGGGACTGTGCTCGGCCGAGCTCACGTGGCAACGTGCAGGCCCCTGTACTGATTGTGAATCACACACGTCCTTATGCCTGGGGAGGGTGATTTGCTCACAGAGTGAGATCTGATCTCTTTGTAAAAGCTGATTCTGTAGTTGAAGGAGTCAGAGGAGGGCGGGGCAGGAGAAGACGTTGAGGCCGTTCGGTTTCCAGGCCGGACTGGCGGCGGGATGACCGACTCATCCTGCTTTGCCACGACCCTCAGTTTCAGCTTGGGAAGTCCATGTCCAGGAATTCCCCAGCTCTGGGCTCGCTGGGAGGCAACAAGGGGTCGTCTGGGGCTGGTCACACAGGCACTGGCCGCGAGCCCATTACCCATGTTCTAGTGTGTGCTCTGGGTCAGAACGGTCATCGTGAGTGAGCCATCCGCCCCCAGAAGGCATGGCGATCTGGGTGTGATCTGGCCTCCTGCGGCACGCACTGTCCTCCCCGCCAGACCTCAGGCCAAGGTGGAGACATAGATACGTACACTAAGCTGAGGAATCTCAGTGCAGAAGACCCGTGGATCTGGGAGACGCTGTCACCAGTCCCTGAGGGAGCATCCTGCGCCCACCTGACAGCACTGTTCCCACACTTCCTCGGTGGGAGGCCGTGAGGCTTTGTGTAGGCCAGCCGTCCACCTTCCTGCTTGATGGCCGCTCACATACTTGGCCCCGTTCTCCAAGCCAGCTCCCAAGGGCTGGGTGGGGCCTCGCTTCCTTGTGTCCTAGGGGAGGAGAAATGATGCAGGTGAATGTCTGTGTGTAAGTGCTGGGCCCCAGAACAGATCTGCCTGTTGATATAGTTACATGTTCACTGGCTACTGTCTCACTAATTGGCTCAGCTACGTCTTCCCGTTCTGCTGTGTGCTCCAGCAAACAGGAATTTAGCAATTAAGGATTTGGAGTATTCTGCTCTTTTCATAGCTTGCCTGAGAATGTGTGAGGTGGGTTAATTAGACATCTTGTCTCTTTGTTTCCAAGCTAACTTGAGCAGATGGCTGACTTATTCACTTATTTTAACCTTAAACAGTAAGCAGAACCGTAATAGGCCTACTCTGCTTCGCTGTTTGAAAATATGGCTTGAACTGAGTTGCTGTTTCTCAAAGACGTTGTCCTCTTCTGGGAACCTAGTGCCATGTATGGCCCAGAGCGCTCGAGCTCCGCCCCCTCTCCGTGTGCATCTTCCACTTGGCAGGATCCACCCAGACCATGTGGCTGTAGATGGGGCAGCCTGAGTGGGAGCTCCCGAGGGCAGGGGCAGCTGTGTGGGGAAGGGTTTCTCGAGGCCATGAGAAGACGAATGCGAAGAGCACCAGCCCTTAGGGAACAGGGAGGATGGCGCGGAACCCTAACAGTGACCCGTCTGGCCAGCGTGCGGCTCCTAGCACGGGGCAGACATGCTGGGCGTCTGCTTCCTGGAGCCTGCCCCTCCAGATTCCCTCACCACACCCCGAAAGCACTGGCTTGCAGGGAGATTGGTAGGAAATGCAGCTTTTGCCTAAAAACAGCCAGGAGAGGTGGTGGAGAAGGATGGCAGCCGTGCCCCTGACGCACCGTGCCCTGACCTGGCATGATGGAGAGTCAGAGCTAGACAGGGTTTTGAAAGCTTTCAGGCCAGAGCTCCTATTCATCACTTTCATCCCTGCCATGCACAGAAGAATCTTGCCCAGGTGTTACCCTGCTCTGCCCAGTGCACAGCAAGAAGCAAGAGTTGCGGGAGGCTTCCCTCAGTTCTCCCATGATGCCTGTGCCCACGGACACCGAGATGGGGTTGGGGAGTCTTGCTGGCCAGCTAGGCTAGTGCTGAAGGGTACACAGAGCCTGGATCCCGGAGCTGGCACCAGCCTGGGTGGACCGGCTGAGTCCAGGTGGCCCAGGGCCAGAGTGTGGTGCAGCCACCTGGGGTGTGGCATCCCTGGCTCTCTTCTGGGATGGCCTGTGTTGGTCTTGGTCACCCAACCCAAGAGGCTGGCAGAGCTGCTGCCGCGGGACCCCTCTCGACATCACTCTGCCTGTTTCTATAGTAACTGCAGATTGTACCTTGCCTGCATGTGTGATTGTGTTCTGTTCTCCTTGTAGATGGAGGAGATAAAATTTAAAGACAGAGCAGTCTTCGTGCTGGAGAGAGAGTTAGGGGTCCAAGCCGGGCATGCCCAGAGACTGCAGCTCCAGAAAGAGGCTCTAGATGAGCAGCTTTCCCAGGCCAGAGAGGCTGAGCGGCACCCGGGCAGCCCCAGACGGGAACTTCCTTATGCAAGCGGTGCAGGAGATGCCTCAGACCACTCGGGAAGCCCTGTAAGCACCCCCAGGCCCCCTCATCTGGCCCCGAGGCACAGACACACAGCGCCCCGTGGCTGCACACCATGTAGGCACCTCCCTGGCCCAAGTGCAGGTAGCCTCTCCTGCCCTGGACACCCCCCAGTCGGCCCTGAGCCCTCACTTTATCAGCTGTGGTCAGGGGCTGGTAGACTCTTTCCTTCCTCACCAACAGCAGCCACTAGTCTTTTGCCCCTCGGGCCCCCAGGTAGACGAGGGTCTTTGGCTGGTGGGAGCTGAGGTGCTTAGAGCGTGTGCTGCTTCCATCTCCATGTGCACAGGCTTCTGGCTGCCACACGCTCGTCTCGGCTTGGCCCCCCGTGCAGTCGTGCCTGGCACTCACATCACCAGTCACACTCCCACCTGCTTTTCCTGTGACCATGCCACTCTGTGCTGCTCCATGGGCTGTGAATGACCACGCGGCTCAGCCTTCGGCCACGCAGGCCGCGAGTGCATCCATCTCATTGCTGCTCCTCATTCAGATTCCTGTGCATTGGTCTGCCGTATCCCGGGAGCTCTAAATCCGTGGACCCTTGACACGGTCCCTCTGGGTCATTGGTCCCTAGCCTCTCCTGCACCCATTGAATGAGGAACTCGAGCCATGTCCAGCATTTTCCTGGACACTCTTTTGTTTATTTAACTAGAGGGCCCAGGCAGGAAAACTGTCTGAGCTGAGCCAGCTGCAGGACAGTGATTTTTCAAGAGTAGAAAACAGCACATCAGAACAGCTTGACTGAGTCAGAACCATCCCCTCCTGCTCTGGTGCCTGGTAGACTATTGGATTCACCCCAGAGGCTGAACCGGGATTAAAATCTTTTCACTGATGATCGAATGGTGTTCCGGGGCTTGCAAAAGTGACCCTCTAGATGCTCACTCGGAGGGAGCACGCTTGGGAAAGCAACTTTCAGAAGTCTGTAATGTGCGTCTTTTCCTGTGCTCAACTTGTGAAAGCGAGCCTGGGGATAGGTCAGGAAGACCCCTGACTAAAAGCGGCAGCGAGGCAGTGGCCACAAGGAAAGCATGGAACTGGCCCTCACCACTCTGTGTGCTGGCACTTGCATGGTCTTGCCCTCCACATTTGCATACTTCTAGACATCTCTGCATCACTTCTGTACTCATCCTGCAGTTTTGCGGCGCATGGGCTCAAGGCATGGTACCCCTCCCAGGAGGGTCCACACCCACCAGCAGCCACCTGGAGGCAAGGGCAGTCACCACACAGAAGAATTTAGTGTCCATAGTGGGTTGCATTTGCAAACAACTTACATATCTGCATCTAGGAACAGTTATTTGCAGTTGATTTTTGTTTTAGGAACAGCAGTTGGACGAGAAAGATGCCCGGCGCTTCCAACTTAAAATCGCAGAGTTAAGTGCCATCATCCGCAAACTGGAGGACCGCAATGCCTTGCTGTCAGAAGAGAGGAACGAGCTGGTGAGTGGTGAGGTGGAGGGTCTCGGGGGTCTTACAGGTTTGTGGCTGAAGCCCGAGAGAGCCGGGTAGCGTCCACTTCCGGACTTCCCTCAGGGAAGGACAAGTAACGGTAACAACGACCAGCCCTGCGTTTAGGTTCCATGACTGTTTCAGTAGAACTTTATTAACAAAAATAAGAGTGAGCCAAATAGGGTTCCCGTGTGCTGGTTGGCGGAGCCCTGCTCCGTGTTCCGAGAGCTCTGCGTGACCTGGGCCGTGGGAGGCAGCACCCTTCAGTGTAGCCGTCACTGCTCATGTTCACAGCCGCTGAGATTTCTGAGCGACCTGAGGCCCCAGAGGGCATGAGAGCTGCTCAGAGTGGCTGGAAGAGTCAAGGGGACCTCTGTGACTTTTCCATGTCTCTCTAGGGCAATTAATGTTGGCCCGAGAATGCTGTTCTTCAGCTTTATTCCCCATCTAAAGACTGCCTGGGTGCTGCATAGATGGAGAGTGCCGGTCAGCCTGCGGGCCTACCAGTGGCCTAAGCCAAACTTTGGAAGCACAGCTGGCCCTGGGTACCTGCTGGTCCTGCATCTACATTTGTGGGTTCAACCAATGGTGGATTAAAATATTTTTTAATCACATCTCTACTTAACTTGCATTGTCTTTTTGCCCTGTCATTATTCTATAAACAATACAGAGTAACAGCTATTTACATTGTACTAGGTATTAAAGATAATCCACAATGATTTCGAGTATACGGGAAGATGTGTGTAGGTTATGTACAAATACTGCACCCACTACCCTATATCAGGGGCTTGTGCATGTGTACATTTGGGGGTTCTTGGTGTTTCCTGGCACCAAGACCCTGAGGGGACAGAGCAGTGGCCCTCATGGGCTGATTCACCCTGTTCTTGGGCTGAAGCTTTATCTGGTCGTTTTGCTGGCTATGAGTAGCAAAGTAGTTTTCTGTCACTTTAAAAAATCACCATACACCATTAACTTTTATTTCAGTTGAAGCGTTTAAGAGAAGCTGAAAGTCAGTACAAGCCACTGCTGGATAAAAACAAACGCCTTACTCGGAAAAATGAAGATTTGTCTCACACGTTACGGCGCATAGAAAGCAAGTTGAAATTTGTCACCCAGGAGAACACGGAAATGGTAAGGACCCGGCGGGTGGCGGCAGCACCTGCACACAGCCCAGCCCACACTGTCCTCCACTTGTCTGTGCTGTCTAATGAGACAGCAGAGCCCACGGGGTTCTTGGACCTCAGGATCAAATCTGGCCTATGGAGGGTTAGCTCAGGGGTTCCGGTGCCTGCCTCCCAAGCGCAAGGTGCTGAGTTCGATCCCTGGTAACCATATACAATGCTGTGCGTGGAGACTCACACCCACCAGCAATCGATACCACATACCACAGTGCCGGGCGTGGTGGCTCACACCTGTAATCCCAGCACTCGGGAGGCAGAGGCAGGAGGATTGCTGAGTTCTAGGCTTGCCTGGGCTCCATAGTGAGCTCAGGGCCAGCCTGAACTACAAAGTGAGACCCTGTCTTAAAAAAAAAAAAAAAAATCTGGCCTATGGGTGAGGAACCAAGATAAATCTGCTTTCCTCAGATAGGAGCTGGGTCTTGGGAAAGAAGCATGTGGGGGCTTCCAGGGCAGAAAGGTAGAAACAGACCCGAATGGGCCGTTAAGCCAATCACATGTCCCCTCCCATCTAGGACCCTCTGCCTGTATCCAGTGCTGCGGGTTTGGGCAAGTGAGCTCCCAGCTCTGAAAATCCAAGATAAAGCAAACAAGAGGCCCTTAAATCCCACCCGTGGGAGGGTCAGAAGCAGTAGGTCTGGCCCAGAGCGCAGACCTTGGTCAGGGAGGTCCCACTGCTGCCTTGGCCTGTAAGTCTGCTCACATGGAGTTAGTGGTGTTTTCATGTTTCTTCTGGCCTCGAGGGCTCCATAGAGAGGCCATGATGAAAGTTCAGCCAATGAGTATTTCAGCATGATGGGGGGCGGGTGTGCCCTCAGGCCCTTGCTGACAGAAAGGCTTTTTCTCTTCAACCTGTGCTGTGGCTTTGGAGCAGACCGTGGTACAGGCAACTCCACTGCCTCTTCCTGATGGGTACAGGAGAGTCTCATTCTGGGCAGACGGGCTATGTGTGGTCTCTGGGCTGCCCAGCCCCGCCCTCATTACGGGGACCGCACAAGACATAGGCTTTGTCTTCCCTGGGCTCTGCAGCCAGCTGCTCCGAGGCCTGAGGAGAGCAGCCTGCAGCCAGGGTGACCCAGAGCTGCTCCTGCAGGCACAGCGGGACGACCCCGGCTCTACCGTCTGGCCAGACCACGTTGCCGCCACTTGTGACACAGACCGCTTGGTGTTTCAGAGGCAGAGAGCCGGGATCATCCGGAGACCCAGCTCCCTAAACGACCTGGATCAAAGTCAGGATGAGAGGGAGGTGGACTTCCTGAAGCTCCAAATTGTAGAGCAGCAGAGCCTCATTGACGAGCTCTCCAAGGTGATCGCCTCTCACACACCCGGCCTGTCCTTGCCTCCCAGGGGTGGGGGTGGGGGAAAGCTGGGCAAGCATTTGTGAGGCCGTCTCAGGCTGGGGCCCCTGCTACAGTCACTGTTCAAGGTAGCCCTCCCTGGACAGCTCTGTCGCAGGGTCTCCTCTCCGCTCTACTCCTTGGGATCCCGCAGCCAGCAGCGCAGACTGTATTAGTAATGAAACACCGTAGTCCAGGTGACTTAACACCCAGCAGTCCGTCCACTTAGTTCTGAGTCACAAGTCTGAACTCCAGGTGTTTGCAGGGCAAGCCCCCGGCCCCTCCAGGGTGTCTGATCGGCGTGCCTTGGCATTCCCTGGTTTGTGACTACGTCACTCACTACCCCCTCGGCCTCTGTCTTCCTCTGACCTCCTCTTCTGTTTGAATAGTCCCCCTTCTTCCTTCTGTGTTTTATGGGATGCTAATCCTTGGGTTTCGGGTCCATGCTAATCCAGAAATACCTCATCATCCTCTATTTAACTATATCTGCAACAGCCTTTTCCCAAGTCAGTTCCCATTCATAAGCTCTGAAGATTGGGCTGTGAATATATCTTTAAGGGAGACTCACAGCCCAGCCCACCCCCCACTGCTCTGTCCCTCCGGGTTCCCTCCAAATGGGAAACTAGTGCTTCAGGAAACTGTGCTACTAAGCCAAGTTGAGGGCCCCTACTTTCTATATCTCCTCGGGAGCCTGGTGGACCCGCACTGAGATAATTTCAGGAGGGGCTGCGAGAATCACTCCCTGTCTTTTTCAGTGACTGAAGCTGCCTCCAAAGTCGTATGACAAGGAAGAGAAAGATCCTGTCCTGGGCTGTGGGAGGGAGTGTCACTAAGTCTACCATGATCATGCATGAGCCGCGAAGCCTTCTCTTATTGAATGATGCAGTGATCATCTATCTGAGCAGTAACAATAATTTACAAGGGAAATAGGAAAAACATGAAATCTTGGTCAGTTATAGTTCACAGTTGCAATTTCTGAAGACCTCTCTCTCCTGCTAGTGAGCAGAAAGCCTATCAGCCCTGAGCAGAGAGCTTCCTGGGGAGGCCTCAGCAGATCAGCTCAGAGAAGGAAAAAGGATGGTTAGGTGGATCCTCCCACGCAGGAGAGCAGTGCACGGCCCCAGTGACACCGAACAACATCATTCTGTATCTGGGGTGCATTGGGGACTCAGGGGCCACTCCAGCCTTCCACGGATCCCTGCACGAGCAAGGTCCGCACCTTCTGTTCCATAACATGCTGTTTCCTTTCCTTAGACCCTTGAAACTGCCGGCTATGTGAAGAGCGTGTTAGTAAGTATTCATCTGTGTCTCTCTCCAGACTGGTGGCCCCCCTGTCCTATGGTGGCTGTCCTGGGACACACTCTACTGAGGACTCCTTACAGTGTAGGCAGAAGCAGCTGTCTAATCACAAGGATGAGCACTGTTTGTGTGGCATGGGAGGAGCCTGGGCCGTCAGCTCCCCGGCATCCCAGTTCTTCCCGCCAGCCCCCACCCACTGCCCCCTAGATGCAAACTGAAGGGGCGCTGATGATTGATGCAGGCAGTGAAGGAGCTCGGAGGCCACCTACATGGAGGCTCGCGTGTCTCAGCTGGCAGCGAAGACACTCTAGCCTTCTGTGCAAAATGTCCTGTGTTTATGACCGCAGGGGACGATCCACCAGCATAAAGATCGCTTATACGTCAGTCCATGCGACATTAAGAAACTGATGGCGCTGTTCAACTACTTAAAAAAAATCTCTCCAACTGGTTTTTACAGGAGCGTGATAAGCTTTTAAGGTTTCGGAAACAAAGAAAGAAAATGGCGAAACTCCCTAAGGTAAAAGAGGGAACACTGGTATGCGCATGCGTAAAATTTGAGTTTGTAGAAATACGCTTGGGAATGATTTTCTTTAGAGGTGAAAAGACAATCGTTTTATTACTCCTAAAAGTTGTTATTCTAAAATAACCATAATAGCACTCAAAGTAAATATCCTGCTTATAATTTTAAATTTTGCTGAGATCAAATCAACCTAGCTGAAAACAAAGATTTATTCCGTGTGTCTGAGGCTCAGTGCGGCTGGCATCCAGGACACACTAAACTCAAGCAACCTTGAAGATATGCTCCAGGGTTTCTCACAAAGTGGCGGCTGTATTTATACCTCAGGGTTTGTCAGGAATGCTGACTGTACTGGCACTGTTTATTAAAAAGGATCAGGCACAGCCTCAGTCTCTGAGCAAATCTGGGAGGAAATGGGTGGTTTCCCTGGTGTGGCTACTGAGTTTGGATCTGGAAGTCGTAGTGCAGCTAGTTCTCAGGTTCAGCGACTTGTGCAAGCTGCGGCAGGTTGTGTCCACGTACATAGGCCCCGTGCGGCAGACCTGCATTCCCTGAGGAAGTTGAGCCCCTAGGGGAATTTCCCTGAAGTGAAATCTTTTTTGATAAACTGGTTTTTATTAAGGGAATCACAGCATGAATTCCCAAAGGATCTGACTTGTCTCCAACTCTCAGTAAAATATGTGTGCGTGTTGTTTTTTCAAACACTGTACAGTGCTCTTCAGTGGGCCATTCGAGGCTCCTTCATCAAGACACTTGCTGGTCCGGCACTTAGGAAGGCTCAGGGGACAGGAAGAGGCTGCCGAGGCTCCTCTCTCTCTCTGGGGTCACTGCAGGGCACTAGGAAGTTACCCAGAGGTGCTGTTACCATAGCCGTCCAGGTGCTTTTGGGAGAAAGGAGAAGCCAGGCAAGCGAGCCTTGAAAACAAGGGCAGGAGTGAGACTATGAGGACACCAGCTGTGGTGACCTTTGAACAGCGAAAGCTGGAACGTGAAGGGGCCAGTGACGCTTCAGCAAAGAGACATCTTATGACATTAGCAGGACAGATCAGCAAGCTGGAAAGACTGAGGCGGCGTGTCAGGGAGATAGAAGCAACTGGCACCCAGCCCGAGGGTGACTGAATCACTGGAGGAAACCAGGACTCCTCGGACTGGGGACACAGGGTGGCCAGGCTCGGCTCGGACATGGGGTGACAGGAGGAAGCTAGGCCTGTGACCAGGCAGGGGATGAGAGCAGGGGGCCAGGCCTCTGACTGGACGTTGAGTGGCAGGAGAAGGCCTCCCCCAGCCCCAGACATGGTGTGACAGACGGGGTTGGGCGCGGTCAGGTGGCGTGGCCTTAGACGACATGGTGCGGCAGAAAGCCAAGCCACAGGCAAGGTGGAAGATAGGCATTCAGAGGTCAGCGGAGCAGACAGCATGTGCTGAAACTCAGTGAAAGAACCTCAAGTGTGAGCCTGTTTTCTGGCTATTTCAGTGGGGATCTCGGAAAAGATCAGAGTATGTGGAAAGACTCTCAGGGAGAGCATGACGTAGTTCAGATGGTCACAGCGGGAGAGGCAGGTGGTGGTCAAGGGGAAGGGCGATAGCCCAGAGTTGTGCTTTGGTCAGAGGTCAGAGGATGTGGGTACCTGGCAAGGGCATGCGGAAGAAAGACGGTGACGGTGACAGCGGTCTGCGGGGTGGTTGGGGTCCTGGGGCCCAGAGAGGAGCTTCTTCAGAAGGCTCTGGGGGAAGATCTAATGGGGGGGCCTGGTGGGCATGGCAACCAGATGCCGATCCACAGATTTGGCCAAGGAAGGGACCTTAAGTGACTGAAAAAAGATGGCTAGCTTTTGGATTTTATAATATTTCTGAAGCCTAGGATGAGGAAACCTAAAAGTTGGTTGTTGTTGTTGTTGTTGTTGATTTATTGAGATGATAGGAATTGAACTCAGGGCCTCTGTGTGCCAGGCCAGTGCTCTAACACTGAGCTACAACCCAGCACTAAAGATAAATAGTGCGGGGCTTCTGGGGGATCCTCAAAGGCAAGGCCTCTCAAACAAGGCCTTTGTTTGGTCTTTATTCTAATCTGTCAAGAACTGATAGTTGTAAAAATACAACAGAAATGTATAACTGGGAAAGTGGCCGTGCATCAGAGGTGCTCACTTCATCCCGTGTGGGTTCCTCGTGCGTGAAGGTCAAATCCAAAATCCATTTATCCATAGAGATTTCTGTGGTGGGAGGAGGCCTGGTGCTGTTGGTCAAGCATTAATGTGTTGCATTTTGGTCAGAAGCCGGTTGTCGTGGAGACTTTCTTTGGATATGATGAAGAAGCTTCCTTGGAGTCCGATGGTTCTTCCATCTCTTATCAAACTGACAGGACAGACCAGACCCCTTGCACACCAGATGATGACTTGGAGGAGGTAACTGTATCTCCCACAGCAGCCCCTGGACTTGCCAGCTCTCATGGGAGAAAGACGCAGAGTGGGGCATGAGGTGGGGTGGAACTGAGGCCAGGGTCTCCCCAGTTCCCATCCCTGGTAGCCCATGCGTTTGCACAGTATGAAGACCTTCTCCATCTCTTGGCTGCCTGGTTCCTGAGGGTTGCCCCGTGGTGCTGCCAATTGCCAGTCACACATCTTCCCTGTCATCAAGCTTGAGTCCCACCTGCAACAGGGCATGAGAGAAGGCATACCACCCTCCCTAAAGGGTTTCTCAGAAAGTTCTGGACCACCCTGCAGGAACGTCAGTTCCGTGCCAAGGGCACATCTGGCCCCAGAGATATTGAGAGGAGCTTTCTTTTTTTTGAGACAAGGTCTCGTTTTGCAGTTCAGGCAAAGCTCACTATGTAGCCCAGGCAAGCCTCGAACTCAGCAATCCTCCTGTTTCTGCCTCCCGAGTGCTGGGATGACAGGCGTGAGCCACCACGCCCAGCACTAGAGGAGCTTTCTTTTTGATGAAGATAGCCAGATGTTCCCTCCTACCAGGATAATGGCCAGCTTCAGACCCACCAGCTGTTTCATCCCCACACACACCAGGCACATTCACCCAGGGACTGATCCGACTAGCCCAGCTCTGATGGCTGTAGGCAGGGAGTGGTGTCCACAGCCTTGATCAGATCTGGTAGTAAGCATATGAGTGGAGCCCTGGCCAATCCTGAGGCCGGACCAAAGATCAAGGTACTGCTTAGAAATTAGATAGCCCAGCAAGGCCATGCCAGCAAGCCTCAGAGATCAGCCAGAGGAATGGGGAAGTAGACTTCTGGGCTTGGTCATTCCTGAACGTGGCCAACCCTCCCAGCCCTAGGCTCCTGGGGACTCTTCCAAGGCAGTAACAGACCTGCTTGCACCTGCCTTTCCCTGGGATCACAGATGTCACTGCAACTAGAAGGATGATCCTGCAGATGGACAGGCCTGGGGCAGACGGGCCTGGAGGAAGTGTGTTGCCTGAGCTCTGCACTCCTTTCCCAACCCAGCACATGCCCCGTGACACGTTTCTGCAGAGTACAGCCATGTGGGATCCTGGCCAGTAACACTTTTCCAGCAGCCAGACTGGAAAGTACCAGCCCCAGCTGAGCTTCTGGCCATTGGACACCAATCCACAGGCTCACCCTTGCCTTTGTGTGGCCACCTCAGACTCAGAGGTCACCTCCAGAGGAACCCTCAGAAGCATGTCCCTCCCCACAGGCTGCAGAGGGCCTCCTCCCTCATGCTGCCAGAAAAACTCCTCTGTTCTACCTCTCTGGAAGGAACAGCTACCCTGGCTATCCAGCACAGTGGCGCGGCGTGGAGCTCATGCTAATGCAGCTTCTCTTTCTGTGTGCATGTGGTGCTGCGTGCCTATCCAGGGCATGGCCAAGGAGGAGACAGAGCTGCGGTTCCGCCAGCTGACCATGGAGTACCAGGCGCTGCAGCGAGCCTATGCCCTGCTGCAGGAGCAGGTTGGAGGAACACTGGATGCAGAGCGAGAAGTTAAGGTCTAAATGACTTCTACTCCGCAATGTTCCAGCACCCGCTCGGCTCCTTCCCGCTTATCCCTGGTGGCCTGGGCAGGCATGCTGTGTGTGCCCAGACTTCCATGCCAAGCCCTTCCCTCTCAGTCACTGAGGGTCCTGGAGGATACCACTGAGGCCGTTAACAATCCATGTCCCAGGCCTGGGATTTAGCTCCATGGTTCCATGCCTGCCTGGCAAGCTCCAGGTCCTGAGTTCAATCCCTGGTACCACAAAAAAAAAAAAAATCCAGTGTCCGTGGAGCCTTCAGCTGGGTCTCCCCAGGCTGGGGGTCTCCCCAACATGTGGTGGAGAGTGAGGGTCCTTAAAGAGCCATGTTTGTTTCTGCCACAGGATGTGGCCAGTGCATACAGAGCCTGCCCAATCTTAGATGAAGTTATCTTTGCCCAAACCTGCTGGCATACCCCTAGGGCTTTTTTTAACTTGCTGAGACCAATCATTCATCCAAGAAATCTTGATCTCAAGGCCTGCCTTGCTGAGCAGCGTTGTTCTCTCCCTAGAAAAGTCCAGAGCAAGTTGCTGGTATCCTGGAAAGGCTGGAAGGTGACCAGCCGCCCTCTGCTGGCTCCCAGTGGCAGCGTCAGGACCAGGCCACATGGAGGGAGGAGGGGAGGGGTTTCCTAACTGCTCCAACCACGTCTGCTTACCAAGGGAGGGTGCTGTGGCTGGTGCTGAGTATACGGAGACCACCTCTTCCCTGGAGAGGTGAGGGGCCCTCGCAGGCAGGCAGAGGTGGTGTCTGGCTTTGCGGTCAGGCCCATTCCCCCTAAGCACTCTGAGGAAGAGGTGTCATCACCTGGTGACTGACACTGAGGGTTGTGGTCTGGGTAGAGGAGAGACTGTCGGGATGAGGGTTCTCCAGATGCGTCCTCCAGGCTTTCAGGAGCCTCCTGACTGTGCTGCTTGTCCTGCTTTGTGGGAATTTCACTCAGGTTACCTGTTGTGAGGTCCTGAAGCAAACGCCTCACCCTGCTGTGCCCTCTCCACGCTCCTATTGGGGGAGACTTGCCTGGCCTTGGAGGCGACCTCCTCCCCTCTGGCTTGAAAAGCAGAGAGGAAAATGGAAAGAAAATTTCTCTTTTATAAAAGGGGTTTTTAAATGTTCCTTCTTTAACTTAAATATTGCATGACACTAGGATAAAGGAACATACCAGATATAGTTTGTCTCAGTCATTCTGAGGCTGGAACCCAAGCTCTGTCTCAGGCTAAATTGTCCTAAGACTAGGGGCCAAGGCCCCGCCATGAGCCACACATTTGACCTGTCCTCCTTGGGATGATGGACCTCAGCCCTCATACCTCCAGTCCAGGGCTCTTTTGCCCCAGATACTATACTGTACCCAGCAAGAGCAGGGATATCCCACAAAGTAACATGTTCATGGTTTGCACCGGAAAGAGCAAATTAAATCAAGAAGGGGTAGCTTGGCCTGGCTGGATGCCCAGATGGTGCCCAAGAAGGACTCCCCAACTCCACGGCTCACTAGCATATCAGGGGGCCCATCCTCCCAATGAGGGACAGGCTCCGGCCGAGTCGGGTTAGGGGTACAAGCTGCAGAAGCTGCAGGGAGCCCCAGGACAGCAGCAGCATGATAGCAAGCTTCTGCAGATTGTCTCGAGAAGCCCCTCACACCAAGGTGTCCAGCCCCGGCAGGCTTGGCGCCTGGGCCCAGGTGTCCTCGTCACTTGTCTCACCTGTAAACGAGCAGCATACCTAAGAAGCTCTCGGAACTGGTCCACAGATGTTGTGTGCTGTGCCGAGGCGAGGCCACACCCCCACGCAGCCTCCGAGTTCGTCCTTCCTCAGAAGCTAGCCCTTGAAAGAACAGGACAGTGGGTTCTCCGCAGCTGGACTTGAGGAGGTGTCCTTGGAAGCCTGTATCCCTGTGAGCACGTCTGTCTGTCCTGGCCGTTAGGGAAAATTTGATGTGTCTTTGCTCCTGTCCTACAGACCCGTGAGCAGCTGCAGGCAGAGGTGCAGAGGGCGCAGACTCGGGTGGAGGACCTGGAGAAGGCGCTGGCGGAGCAGGGGCAGGTGAGCGCCTCCCAGCGGCGCGCGTCTGCCCGTGTTGGGGATCTTGGGAGGAACCTGGCCCCGGGGAGCTGCCGAGGCTCCATCATCAAGGCGGGGGAAGGGACCCGGGTAAGAATTACCCAACGCATGCTGAAAATGACTGGCTTTGGCATGCTTTACGGTGTATCACACAGTAATAAAAATTCTAAATACTAGAAGGGCTTCTGTGGCAAGCAGTGAATAAGGCGGGAATCTGCTAGCCACGGAGCAGGGCCTCTCCTCGAGTGGACCGTGGCATAGTTCTTTAGGGCTCTGAGTTGAGGCCGGGATTTCAGGTCCTCCGCCCGCTGCCGCAGATCGCAGAGGGAAAAGCCCTGAGCGGCATCTGGGAGGGGCGGTACTTCCTGATTGGGAGCTCCTGGTAGAGTTGGGCAGACCGAAGCACAGCTTGCTCCGCCGCTGGCTTGTCACTGCTTCCTTCTCCGCACTACTGCACAGCACCATCCCTTCATCCTTCAGGTCCCATGGGGGACAGCTGGGCTCGGGCCTGAGTATCGCTGTCTGACCAACTGGGCCAAAGCTGGAGTACATCTGTGGGCTGGGCACAGCTCGTGAGAGTGTTCTGAGAGCCAGGCTGTGCCTCCCTGGGCTGGCCTGCCCAGTGCCAGGCCCACAGTGTGCTTAACATGTTGACTGATAGACAGACAAAAGGACACTGAGAGCAATGGCCAGCCCACCTTGCCAGCATCCCAGAATTCAGCACTTGACAATGGCACTTGAAATGTCCCGTGTACTGCCCTTGCTGACGGCGGGGCGTCCCTGGCTCAGATGTCACAAGAAAAGTCCCAAGGCCCTGTCTAATATTTACAGTCATGTCCCGGCTGCTTCCCTACTATTGTCTGTGCTAAAACAAACAAACAAAAAACGTGGCCAGGGAGGTTGGAAAAAAGTGGGGAGGATGTCAAGGCCACTGCTTCCTTGGCAGAGTGAGCCCTTCAGATTTAACCACACCTTGCAGCTGGCTTTGTGGGCAGGAAATGTCCCATGAAGCTGCTGTCAGAGGCAGCCAGGCCTCCTCTCAAAGCTGCTTTACAAATAAAAATTCCACTGGTGGCGGCGCAGAGAGGAGGGTGTCCAGGCAGAAGAGTGGATGCCAGGTGCACTGGATTTCCTGCCAAGCGGGATCTCAGGCAGGGCCAGTAGGCCTGCGTGCCTCCGTGCCTCCGTGCCGTCTGCCTGCAGGTCCTGAGTGTGAGTCTTAGGCCTTCCATCCTCTCCCACCAGTCCTCTGGTCCCCTTCACAGCTTGGTCCTCACTGGCCCCGTGTAAGCATGCCCTGGACTTGCAGTGTCCATGCTGTATCCTGTGCCTATGGGCATCGGGCCACCCTTGAGACATCCTCCTGATGTCTACCTCCATCAGCTGTCTGCTCGGGGCTCTCAAGGGCGAGAGAGCCATAGGTTTCCATTCTCCATGCCATAAACTGTCACCAGAGGCTATTTCAGAAGCTGGTGGTACCATTCTCTGTTCTGCCAAATCATATGTGAATGTGCCTTATGCTCTTCTCCTGCTGTGTATTTATGTCTTTATTTCGATTCTGTTTGAAGGATATGAAGTGGATTGAAGAGAAACAAGCCTTGTATCGAAGAAATCAAGAGCTTGTAGAAAAGGTACAGCCAAGCCCGAGCCCTGTGCAAGACTCCCCTGAACTCATGGCACACAGGGTTGCAGGCTCTCGTGTGGTTCATCATCCGGGAGTCTGGATCCAGACATTCCTCTGTCCACTGGAGGGAAGGGCCAGGACCTTTCCTCTGAGTCCAGCAGAGCCTTGTGTCTGCAGTGTGTCTTCATTTGCAGACTCTGCACTGATGCATCCCGTGGGTGGCTAGAAAGTTCTCTGGAAAGAGCTGAAAATCTTTGAAACCCTTGGTATCATCCCTGTCAGAAGCCATGTTGGGACAGGGAATGTTCCTCATAAAATGAATGGTCCTCAGGGAACAGCCCCTTTGCAAGCCCACGGGTGAACCTGTTGTTTGTTTCTGGCTGAGTGATTGTGTTTCTAATTTGGGAAGCACCTGGCAGGGGTCGCCTATGAGCTTCCTTGACCAATGGATAACGAGAGGATTTAAGAATGCTGCCACGGGCCGGAGGGTTAGCTCAGTGGTTCCGCGCCTGCCTCGCAAGTGCAAGGTTCTGAGTTCCATCCTGGGTAACCACATACAATGCTGGGCGTGGAGACTCACGCCCACCAGCAATCAATACCACATACCACAGTGCCGGGTGTGGTGGCTCATGCTTGTCATCCCAGCACTAGGGAGGCAGAGGCAGGAGGACTGCTGGGTTTGAGGCTTGCCTGGGCTACATAGTGAGCTCAGGGCCAGCCTGAACTACAAAGTGAGACCCTATCTCAAAAAAAAATAAAAAAGATTGCTGCCACTTCCTCTCCACTTCCTGGCTGGGATTCATTGGTTAGAATATTTTAACTCATTAAAATGAGTCAGAAAATATGATGTACAGCCAGGCAGCTAGCGCCTTCGCTTCTGCCTGGGACCACACCATGTCACGACAACTCCTTAATTCTCCTTAATTCGGCCCATGCCATGGGCTCATGAAGGAAGAGGTCCACAGAGCGAGGGTCTTAGAGTGTGAGCGATTTCTTAGCCCACATCGGCAGCCCAGGACCATCTCAGCAGGGTAAGGAGGTATGCTGTGAGATGAGGAGCGGTAGTGGCTGTGTGTCCAGCGCAGAATGGCAGGTGGGAACCTGAGGGCTCATGTTGGAGACCCCGTCATCACTACACACTCTGAGACGCACGCACAGACATTCACGCGTACACACACACACACACGTACCTTAAATACCAGCATGCTCATAGAGATGCTCATGTGCACTTAAATACACACACACTTAAGCACGTGGATATTCAAATGCTCGTGGGTACACTTTAGCACAGGCACATGCGAACCCTGTGCGTGCAGACTCACATGTACGCTGGTTGTGCACAGGGTCGTGCTCCTGGCCCTGTAAGTGCTTCTCCAGCGTAGCTGGGCAGAGTAACAGCAGGCACTGGGGAGCTGTCCGGCCCCCGACTGAATCTGCTCACTTGCAGGAAGCCAGGGCTCCTGCAGCAGTCTCACTACCTGAGGGCGTCAGAGCAGGCCCTCGGTCCTTCCGGGTTGGTTCTTGGGGGGACGAACACAGCCCACGGTGGACAGCCTGCCCTCATGGAGCCGCTACAGATGTGACCACAGGCTGCCTCGTGTTTACTCTCAGCAGGGGCCCCGTATCAGATGAGATCGGGCACCCTCAGGGTGGGATGGCCACAGATGGGGCTCCGCATCGGGTTCACTCCTCACCAGCTGTGTCTACAGAGACCCTTGCTGAATGCCCACGTCAGTTCTGAGCACAGCCAGGCAACCTCACGCCGGGTTCTCCTGACAGCCAGCTGGCGTCTGGTTGTGTGCAGGGCCAGCCTGACTCCCGAACCGCAGGGGCACACCGTGACAGCCCCTCCAATCCCCACACGGCTGCTTCTTGGACCTCCAGGCTCCCTCCTCACTGCTCCCATCCCTGTCTGCCCAGAGCCTCCTGTTCCATTTGGTGAATGAGTGAAGGTTGGCCAGTCTCGCCAGGTCGGACCTGACGCTGGACTGAGTGCTCAGAGTTCTGTGCAGACCGAGAGGTCCCAGGGCTGTGTGCCAGCCCGGTCAGCTGGCCCCATGGACAGACAGCCGCTGGGCAAGTAACCAGGGAGCTGGCCTTCTCGGTACCCTGGTGAAGGAGCGCTGGGCCCCTTTTCAGTCTGATCGTCTTATTTTCAGATCAAACAAATGGAGGTGGAGGAGGCCCGGCTGAAGCACGATGTCCAGGACGCGAAGGACCAGAACGAACTGCTGGAGTTCAGGATCCTGGAGCTCGAGGTAGAGGCGGACGGGCTGCAGGCCCTGAGATGGGTGCCTGTGCGCCTTCTGAGCCTTTGAGAAGCAACCCAAACATTGCTGCTGGAAGGAGGGGCCGAGCGCTGTGCACATCTCCTGGGAGGGGACGGATCGGGGTGCAGGCGCGGAACTCGGCGTCACAAAGGGCATCAGAAGTGACGCAAGACGCAGAAGAAGCCCAGCGTCTGCGTCCAGACCCGAGGGGCCTCGATAGTCAGGACAATGTCCTCAGCTCGTCGTGATGGCTGATTGGTGTTGAGGAGCCGCAGGGACCGTGTCCGGACCCGGTGCCTAGCCCTGCACACATTTATTTCTTGCTCATAGAAGCCTCTGAGGAGCAGCAGGGTAGCATGCAGTGACTGACGCCCTTTAGCCCAAACCCTAGAGAGAGAAGGGCAGCGGGGGGGTCCTCAGGGAAGGCCTGACAGTGTGGGTGGCCGTGCCATGGTGCCCACCCCCACTGTGAGGCCGACTGGGCAGTGTGGCCCGTCTGCGAGGCCAGGAGGAAGCGGCCTGTGCAGGTGTTACCCTCACGGTCCCCCTGCGTGCGCTGTCCTCCGTGTGGGTGCAGTGGCCGAAGCCATCAGAGACCGGATGGGTCTGCCCCTCAGAGTCCTCCTGTCCACCTCTCTGGGCTTAGAAGGGTAGTGTGGCCACCCCATGGAGGCGACTTGCTCTGGCGGGCCCTTGGGTCACTGTCCATATTCGGCCTCTCCCCTGAGCCTCCGGACGCCTCCTGAGGTTCACCGGTGCGTGAGCGTGCGTGGTGGGCCCCGCGGAGCCCACACAGAGCATCTGCAGGGGCTTAGTCTTCAGAAAGGCCGTGTCACTTCCTCACGGCGCGGTTGGGGCCCTGGTCTCCGAGCCCTCAGACAACCCTCTGCGGAGGAGGAGACGGGCAGGGGGAGCCTCCGCGCCCAGCCCTCCGTTCTCTGCCTTAGGAGAGGGAGAGGAAGTCGCCCGCCATCAACTTCCACCACACGCCGTTCGTGGACGGGAAGAGCCCCCTCCAGGTGTACTGCGAGGCTGAAGGCGTGACGGTAAAGCTCTCCCCGGCCCCTGCCTGCACAGCGCCCCCTGGCTGCCACTCACCTGTCCCTCTCTTCGCCTCCTAGGATATCCAGGTTACAGAGCTGATGAAGAAGCTGGACATCCTGGGGGATAACGCCGTAAGTGTAGGTCGCTCTCTTAACTTGTGCATGCTCTCCATGCCAGCCGCCCCGCTCCAGCCCTTTGCGGTCCAGGGGCCCCTGTGAGTCTCACTCGAGTCCCGCCCAGGCCACGCCCACAGCTAGCCGGGCCCACAGCCTGCTCGGAACGGGCACCCTGCTTTTGGAGAAATCTCTCATATTGTTCCTGTACCATCGGGGCATTTGCTGTGTCCTCCCCACTAAGGATACGTCTGGTTACGTGTTCTCAGTGTCTGACTTGTCTTTCAGCTCTACCATACTCCCAGGGTTGCTCTAGACCCCGAGACTCGGGGATTTCCATTTCCTCGGTTTTGGGGTGGAATCAGAGATTTCCCAAACTTGTTTGAGTCAGAGTTCCAAAAGAATATTAATGATTAAGTGGGCAAAGTAATTGTACCCTTCACCCCATCTACCATTCCACTACCCACTTGTCCATCCGTCCTCTACCATCTATCTACTCTTTCCTTTTACCTTCTCTCCCTACCCACTGCCCTTCTCAACTCGCCATCCTTTCGTCCATCTCTCTGTCCATCCTCCATCCACCTTTCATCTGTCCTCCACCCTGTCCCCCACCCATCTTCCCACACTCACTCTCTCAGGCCTCCGTACAGGGGCTTGTGTTGACAGGAATCTCTTATCTCCTTGTCCGCCCATTTCCCGGGGACAGTGAGGACTAGAACAGGAAGAAGTGCCCTGCAGGGAGGCTGTGCTGATTAGACCTGTTCCTCACTCAGACCTGGTAGTTCCATCAGTGCACCACGACCCCCCGGAGCAGGGACGCCTGTGGGTGCAGTGTGTTCTGGGGTCCAACTGTAGGTATCAGTCCCTGGCACGGGCTCTTGGAAGTTATCCTGGGAGCCCCCTGATTCACACAGCTGGAGAAACAGAAGGCATCTGCCCAGGTCCACAGATCTGAGGTAGTGGCGGAGTTAGGGGGACAGTCCTGCTTCAGGGCCCTCTCCCACCCTGTTGCTGGCCACTCAGGAGCAGAGCCAGGCAGGCCTCCCCTGGAGCCATCAGAGCCCCGCAGCCTCTGAGCTCACTCCCATGCAGCATAGAGACAGAAGAACATGGGGCCTGGAGGGCCTGTGGCCGGGGGCTGTACTCTGGAGACTGGGGGAGACTCCTGGCCTTCCGCTGAGTCACGGGGCTCCCTTCCCTTCCGACTGTCCAGCCCCGGTCAGGCACTTCGCTTTGTGATCCAGGACTGCTCCTGGGAGTCTCAGCCTGCAGGTCCCCTCTTGAGCACAGAATGGCTATGAGGAAAGTGGTGACGTCACCTACACAGCCAGAGCATCTGGCCCTGAGGGTGCTGCATTCAGGCCGGCCCCAGCAAAGGCTCTAGTCCCTTTCATGGAAACCTGAACCCCAGGGCCACGCCCACCTGCCTCAGTTTCCTCAGGAGCCAGGGTCCCAGGGTGCAGAATCGAGGCTCACCCTCCCTAGCAGGTGGCACTGCTTGTGCTGCCCCACCTGGGCTGTCACACCTGGATTGGAGGGCCAGGTCCCTTGGGGAGGGGAGGAAGGGACTGTGAGGCCGAGCAGATGCAGCTTTGCTGGGACTCAAGCATCAGGCTGTGGCCACCAGAGACCGAGAGGGCCGGACGCTCACTAAGAGGGACGCAGCGGGTTTATCAGACTGCCTTGGCCGTGCCTGGTTCTGATCCACACTGGGTTGATTCCCTTAGTCACCCTGAAGCCACTTGCTCAGTCCCCACTACTCCATTTTTTTTTTTTTTTGGGACAGGGTCTCGCTTTATAGTTCAGGCTGGCCCTGAGCTCATTATGTAGCCCAGGCAAGCCTCGAACTCAGCAATCCTCCTGCCTCTGCCTCCTGAGTGCTGGGATGACAGGCGTGAGCCACCACGCCTGACACTGTGGTATGTGGTATTGATTGCTGGTGGGCGTGAGTCACTATGCCCAATATCATATCATTGTATGTGGCTACTGGATCGAACCAGGGACCTTGCACTTGCTAGGCAGGTGGAGGAACCACTGAGCTAAATCTCTGGCCCCACTACTCCATTTTTGATCTTCCTTTGAGGATTCAGATGCAAAGTCCTGGCTTTAAACAGGTTAGGAAAGGGATAGAATGGGACGCTCTTGTCACCAAGACATGGTCCAGGCCTCCCTGCTATTGAATGTGCCCCCGCTGTTCACGGAGACCTTTGTGGTTCCCCCTGGAGAGGATGAGACGGGTAGCGTCTCCCAAGAGAGCAGGTCAGGGACAAAGGGTGTCGGGGGTCCCAGGAGGGCTTTTCAGTAAAGGCAGCACCCCGGGCCCTCGCGTCCATCCCATCGGCCTCACGCTCCAGCAGGTACTGCTTCTAACGGTCCGTGTGTTCTGCTTTTCGGCGCAGAATCTGACTAACGAGGAGCAAGTGGTAGTCATACAAGCCAGGACAGTCTTGACCTTGGCGGAAAAGGTAACCGCAGCTGTGTGGATGCTGGGGAGAGGGCTGGTCTCCGTCCGTCCGTCCTCCCTGGCCCTGCTCAGCCCAGAGCCGCAGGATGTGGGGGGCCAGTGACCCTGTCTGTGCTAGGAGATAGGTCAGATGCCACGCGCTGTGCACCTTTACAAAAGCAGGTTCAGCCGGACATTGCTACATGGCTGTCAGCCCTGGTTCGTTCTCTTCTCAAATGCTAGAAGCCATGCTGTGCCTATAAAACTGTCCAACTTCCCTGATTGAGCCGGCAGGCCCACCGACCAGCCTCCCAGGCCTGCCGGGTGGGTCACTGTCAGATCTCCAGCAGCAGAGGGAGGGATGCTCCCGGCAAGTAGGAGTTCAGGGGAACGCCCTGGCCCTCATCGCCTCTGCTGGCAGAGCTCCACAGAGGGGCCTCTCCTGCCGCACCCCGATCCAGTGTCTCTCCACTCCTGGGGAAGGCATGGGGCAGAATTGCCAGAACAGGAGGGCTGGACAGGTGGGGCCAGCGCCAGAACGGTTCATACATCCCATGGTGCCAGCTCAGCCCCACTCCCTTGCCTGACTCTGACCTACCTCCATCCTCCCCCAGGCCGTCTCTGTGGAGCCAGGGGTGGGGGTAGCACTGGTGCCTGTGTGGGTGACTCAAGAAGACACTATAACCTACACATTCTGTTTACGTCCAGTGGCTCCAGCGGATTGAAGAGACTGAGACAGCACTGCAGCGGAAGATGGTGGATCTGGAGAGCGAGAAGGTCGGCAGTGTCTCCCCTCCCCCACCCCTCCCCCACCCCCACCTGGTATCCCTGTGGCTCAGTGTCTCCAGCCTGAGTACCTGAAGCTGAGACTCCTGTCATCTTTTGTCTCAGGAGCTGTTCAGTAAACAGAAGGGCTACCTGGATGAGGAGCTGGACTATAGGAAGCAGGCCTTAGACCAAGCGCACAAGGTAAGAGAAATGAAGCTAGGGGAGCGCTCACATACCTGCAGGTGTTTCTGAGGTACCTTCACGGCCCAGGGCTCCGGGCCCTGCCAGGGAGTGCCCAAACTCACTGCAGGGTCACTCTTTGCCCCTCTCCACCAAAACCCCTTTATCTCTGAGTTGCTTGAGTCCCTTATCAGCAAAGGCTTTCAAAGCAGACACCTGAGAACCTACATGATCTGGTAAGATAGAATTCATTGGAAAATAGTACATTCACAAATTACAGTGGTACTTTGGTTTATGAATTTAATTTGTTTTAAAAGTTGGGAGAAGATAGGTACATTTGTGTTTTTGTGAGGAGCATGGCCACTGTTGTGTTTGTCATGCAATGCAGAGTTTGCAAACTAAAACATTTGCTGAATGTTTTAGTTTGCAAATCAAATTGTTACAAATAGAAGCATTCATGAACCAAAGTATTACTGTAATTGGACATAGTTGGATGTTGATAGGTAATATTCTATGAAAAACTGCTTTATCTACTGTTTGGAAGAATGAAAGTTTTTCCTGTACTGTGTATCCAGTTGCCCCCTTGGAAACATTGCCCTTGCTGGTAAACCTAAAGATAATGCTCCTGCTTGGGACTCAGAGTTGCTTCACAGGTGCTTGTATTGATCTGTGTTCTGTTGCTATAACAAGATACCAGAGGCTGAGCAATGTATCCATAAAAGGTTTATTCACCCACAGTTCTAGAGGCCAAAACCCAAGATCACATGAGTCCATCTGTGCTCTGCTGGGGCCTTCTCTCTACATCCCAACATGATGTCACGGGCGGGGGGGCACAAGGAAGAAAGAGGCAGAGACAGAGACAGACAGATCATAGGATGAGACCGAAAAGCAAAGGGATTCAGGAACCAAGCTTGCTCTGTTTATCTCAGTTTGCTCTCATAAGAATTACCTAATGTCCCATCCCATGAGAACTATTGTTCGTTAATCTCTTCCAAGGGCAGCACCCTGATACCATAATGAACTCCCATTAGACCCACCTCTTACAGGTTCCACCACTTCAATCCCCACCCTGGAGACCCATCTTCCAGCACGAACCCTCCAGGGACACATGCAAACCACATCTGGATCATAATGACACTTATTCCGGTCACCTAGAGTCAGTCCTTACTGAAGTCAGCTTGAGAACGGGAAGAGAAATTTTATTTGAACCTCTGTCCTTCTCTGTCTCAAGAGGTACACAGAAATCAGGCATTGCGTTGCAGTCCTCTAGTTGGTGTGACAAAGGCACATGACATTAGAGAACTCTTACGCCTCCGTTGACCACATGACAGAGGGACAGGACAGTGACTTGTGCAGCTGGGGACCAGGAAGCTTTATGCACTTAGTGCTGCTCATGATGGTGGCAATAATGATGATGTGCTTTGATCATAATTGTGATGATGGTGATGGTAGTGGTGATGACCATAATGATACTGAAGATGGTGACGATGCTGTCTATTTTGTAGTGCCATCCTTGTTTTTAAAACTCATTATTTAAGTACTGTATAGTTACCCTTTACTGTCGCACAGGAGAAAGTCTGCGTATCCATTATGATGAGAACCGCTCTAAGGGTGCTTCTAGTGCAGGTCTCATTTCCACAAGACAAGGACTACTATCTAGTTTCACTGAAGCAGAGGTGACCCTCCTAGAAGCCCATGGTTCATTCCCTTTTAATGTCCTTGACCACAGAGATGGTCATGATAAAGTCACCACTACCAAGTATGTGTGAAGCCCTATGATGTTAACTCTAAGGTATGCTCAACCTTACTTGTTTTAAAAGGTCAGAGCTTAGAGGCTGGGATGCAGCTCAGTGGTAGAGCACTTGCCTGGCCTGCCATGGGCTCAGTCGAGAGAGAGAGAGAGAGAGAGAGAGAGAGAGAGAGACAGAGAGAGAGACAGAGAGAGAGAGAGAGGGAGAGAGAGAAGGAATTAGATCTTGTTTTAAGGACCTAAGCTCTTCTGTTCTGAGACGTGGGAATTAAGGCAGGACCATGAGCACAGTGAAAGGTAGGCCATCCAGCCCTAGGGAGAGCTGGGGGAGAAGGGGAGGACTAATGTGTCTCCCTTTGGCCCCTAGCACATCCTGGAGCTGGAAGCCATGCTGTATGATGCCCTGCAACAAGAAGCTGGAGCCAAAGTGGCAGAGCTGCTGTCAGAAGAGGAGCGCGAGAAGCTCAAGCTGGCCGTGGAGCAGTGGAAGCGTCAGGTCATGAGCGAACTGCGGGAGCGGGACGCACAGATCCTGCGGGAGCGCATGGAGTTGCTGCAGCTGGCACAGCAGGTGTGTAGACGGGGGCTGGCCGCCGGGAAGGCTGGGTCCAAAGACAAGGGCCAGCCCTTCCTGTGGCTCAGCCTTGCCATGGCCACGTCTACAAGGGCTGTCCCCATGACCACGCCCTCTGGCAACCACACCCTTTCATGGCCACACTCATGTCCCCGCCATCTGGCCAGACTGCCCGCCTGCTGGTTGTGTATGACTGAAGCCTGTGGGCGATACTACCTCTGTGATGGGCCACCAGCTTTTCTCTGACACCAGCCCCTGATGGTAAGGACCCTGTCTGGGGACACAGCCTATATAGGCCCAGGCCGGCTGGGCTGGTTCAGTTTCAATGGCGGGCCGGGTGACCCTGATGTTTACATACCCACCAGCTCTCCACTGTGCTGGATTGGCCTAGAAGTGGCTTCCGTGGACATAAGAGCTCCCCACAAGCAAAGATTTGGGTAGTAGATTCAGATAAGTACCTCACCATCCATAGCTCACTGTGACAGTGGGCTAATGTGGGACAGAGGACTCATCAGCTCTTAGGACATGTGCAGCCGCAGCCTTCATTCACCGGCCTCTGGGCCTCCAGGAGGGGCGGGGCGAGCAGGTCACCTGCAGCCCCTTGCTCCCTCGGTTGGGCTGGTCGGCCCTCACCCTCTCCCACAGCCTCAGGCCTCCGCCTCTGAAGGAAAGTTTTCCTTAGGGACAGTTGTTATGACCGACCTGTACCTAGCCTTTTCTCTGCTATAATGACTTGGGGAAGGACATCAGACTGATTCAGCTATGCTGTGCCCTCGGGCATTGTGATCTTTAACCTGTCGGAGTCAAAGGACATTATTTCTGCCACGGGAGATTGGCTATGGGGAAGGTCTTCTGCTCTCTTTGGCGTGAAGGTGTGAACTGTGGACAGCTGTGCATACCCTGTTAACCACAGGCCAGGGTATGCTAGCTGCTCACGGAACAAATGGACAATCTTGAAAGGCTTTGTGGGGGGGGGCTTCCTTTCCCAAATGCCCCCATTTTTTTTTTTTGAGACAGGGTCTTGCTTTGTAGTTCAGGCTGGCCCTGAGCTCACTATGTAGCCCAGGCAAGCCTCGAACTGAGCAATCCTCCTGCCTCTGCCTCCCGAGTGCTGGGATGACAGGCGTGAGCCACCACGCCCGGCAACCCCCATTTTTGAAGATGTTCTTCTTTTAACATTACAGAGAATCAAAGATCTAGAAGAAAGAATAGAAGCTCAGAAGAGACAAATTAAAGAACTGGAAGAAAAGGTAAAATAAATGTAACGTTCAGGACTTGTCTTATCCACAGAGCTAAACACAAAAAGACATAAGAGAACTCCCTCTCAGTCATTCAGCACCTGGCTCAGGGCAAGAGATAGGCGTGGCCTGGGCCTGGGAGCAGAAGCCACGCCTCCATGAGTGGAGTAACCGAAGGAGGCACTGAGTAGTGTGGGTGCCAGAAACCCTTCCATGACCCAACCCTACAGCCTCAGAGGAGCCACGCCTCTCATGGCCTCTGTTTCCCCTCTGCAGCTGTGGTGTTGGACTAATGTGTGGGTTTTCTGTGGCTTTGACAGAGTATCCAAGAGAATCACCTGATGTGAAAAAAAATGCTTATTTGGGCTCAGACTTAAAAGGATTTAACCCGTGGTTAATTGACTGAGTTGCCTTTAGACCTCAATGGGGACAGAAGAAGCATCGTGGCAGGGTCATGTCAGAGAAGAGTTTCCAACCTAATGGCTTCAGGAATCAGAAAGGAAAGAGCCAGAGAGGGAGGGGCTGGGGACCAGATGTGGTCTCCAGTTCATGACCCGTGATCCACTCTCTTACACTTACAAATCCATCAGTGGATGAAGCCACTGGTGAGATGAGAGCCTTCATGACTCCATCACCTTCCAAAAGCCTCACCTCAGAATACATGAGCCTTTGGGGACAGTTAGATCCGGACCATAATCATCAGTGGCCTAGTGCTCCTTCATCAGTGCCCTGGACAGCACGGAAGCACCTGCCAGTCGAGTCCGTGCATTGCTCTGAAGAGCGAGTCCTTCACGGTGGGCACTCACGGTGGGCTGTGTACCCTGGGAGCCACCGCCCCTGCAGCAGGCACCTCCTCCCAGGGGCCTTGGAGTAGAAGCCCCATACGAAGTGCACTGCGGTTGGGCCACGTGCTCAGGTTCTTGTTCTGGGCTCAGGGCTCTGAGACTGCGCAGGGGCATCGGTCCCCTCGGGTTGACAGGCTGTACTTCCCAGGCCGGAGTGGAAGGGCACAGCCAGAGCTCTGACTCCCAGGGCAACGGCTCCCTTGCAGGGCAGCTCTTGTTGTGTGTGTGATTTGGGGTGAGCTCCGTAACTCCCACAGTCAGATGTCTTCTTGGCAGTGATCATGCCTGTGAGGTGGGCTGACCAACATGACCGTGTCTCCTGCGCACTGGTAAAATCCATCTGCCTGTCTTGTCCGTTCCGGAGAGAACAGGGTGCTGGCATTTAGGCAGGAACTCAGCAGGGCTGAGGGAAAGCCAGGAGATTCTGTCTACTGTCTAAGAGAGACAGGCCCATGCTGGGCCCCGGGCCCTCTCACCAGCCACCAGCCACCACAGCCCTGCCCACCCCTCCCCAGCAATGACCCCCAAACTGCCCCATCTGCCGGGCCCTCTGCCACCATCAGCCCAGCAAACTTCTTGTACGTGTGTAATCCACGGGGAGGGGCAGTAGAGTTATGTGGAGTACAAGTTGCACGATAGTTTGCAGCAGGCATTCAGCAGCCCACAGCCACCAGGCGGCACAGGCCAGGCCAGGGTCCCCAGAGGGGACACAGTTCTCAAGGCTCGAGCTGGAAGAGATCAAAGTCTCCCCAAACCAAATGTCTGGTTAGTTTTATGTCCTAACAACAGGGTGTGTATTTGTACTAGGCAATAGAACAATTTGAAGTCGAGGGTTTGTTTTTAAATTTAGCTGAAGTAGTTCTTTGTTCCCACCCATCCTGGCACTGCCAGCCGTCCTGTGTCCATGTGACTCTGGCCCCACCCTACCCCTCAACAAACAAACAAAAGATCGAAGCTTTGACGTTCGAAATCTATGCAGGTTGTTGCCACAAGCCAAGCGTGTTCATCTTCATTTGCTGGCCCTCGGGATGTGTGTGCACCGGGCTGTCACCACCCTAACCTGCAGTACCGCCCGTGTGAGCTTCTGACCCCTAGAGGCTGAGCTCGCTTTGCCAGACTGGGGCTGGGCTGGACCTGGAGCCCCGACCCATGCCCACATCCTGGCTCCCGACAGTGCCTGACACAGCCCATCACTCCAGACACCGGGGTCCTCCCAGCGCCCCACATGCCTGTCCTCCCAGCCGGCTGCTCTGTCTGCTCTGTCTGTAACCATGTCATTTCTTGCCAGAAACACTACAAACTCTTTTTTCCTTTCTCTTTCCTTCTGTTTCTCCGTCCTCCCCTTTCCTTTTCAGTTTTTATTTTTGTTCTTATTTTTCTCCCTAGCTTTCATTCTCTGGTCATAGCTGGTCTTGGCACCCCGATGTGGTGAGTACTTGGTGGCTGGAGTTTTGGGGAAGGTCCCACTTTGCTTCTGGAGAGTCTGTGGGGCCCTTGCTGGCTGGGCAGCTGCCCCGGTCTGAGAAGTGGGGAGGCCACTCCCCGGGGCCCCCAGAGGGCTGCTGAGAAGGCCGTTGTGCCCTCTAGGGCCCAGAGTCCCTCTCTGGGGGCTGGGTCCACACAGACTGCTCGCGCCCGTGAGGCGGCAGGATGCCCCTGCAGACGAAGGCCACATACTTTGCCCCGTCACTGCTTCCGGCCCAGGCCAGGTGAGGGGACAGTTGGGCCACGCTATCATTGTTTGTCTTGGTCCTCATCCCCGTCTTTCAGTGGGTGCCTGAAGACCCTTTCTGGGAGCAGCGAGCACCCTGTCGTGCAGCGCTGCGTCCTTCTGACGGCTGTGCTTGGCTTCTCTTTCCCTCCAGCCTCCCGGGGAGTCCTACCCCTACCCTCCAGCAGGACCGGAGAGCGGTGGATGCTGGAGACAAGATGGGACGTCGCGTCTCATCCCTGAAGACCCCAAGGGGTTTGATCGCTGTGCAGGATGAGGGGGAAGCAGAGCTTTGAGGGGACCACTCTGTCCACTCAGGATGAGCCAGAATCAGAACTAGCTTTGCTGGCTGGGGCTTCTCTGAGAGAGGCCTGGGCTTGGCTGCTGGCCCCTGGGGTCCCTCTCCTCGTACGGCAGCCTCCATCCCAGTCCGGGGATGTGTGATGTTCCCTGCCAAGCAGGGGTAAGAGCCGCTCCGGTGCAGGAGCAAGCCCTCCTCCCGGTTACCATAGTAACTGTCCATGTCCTCCCAGGAAGAGCTTCCGAAACAATACAGGCTCATCCCCAATGACAAAATGAAGACTGACTTCAGTGGACCTCCATCCAGGAGACCCGGGGAGGCTCACTGGCGACACCCCCAGAGGGTTCCCTGTGACACCCTGAGTGCACAGTGATGCGGCGACTCGCTGGGGTCCCGAGCACTCACGGTGGACAAATCTCACACCCACCCCTGTGACACTGTCACCTCCGTGGGGACCGATGAGAGCTTTGGCTACTGCTGACCTCTTCACCCGCCTTGAGACATGAAGGCCAGAAGCTGCCCCCAAACCACCGGCCAGGAGCGCAGTGGGGCCGGAGGAGGGACGCGAGCGTGGGAAGATGGTGTGAGACGAGCCGCGGAGCCCCCACGGAGCCCGATGCCAGAGGGGGCGGATGTGGCCACGCCGCCCCCAAAGCGACAGACGCCCCGCGTACCCAGGGCTACCCCGCCCGGAAGCCCCGCACAGGCCAGCTGGGCCTGGGGCTGCAGATGGCCAGGGGCAGCCAAAGATGGCGACACCCCCAGAGGGTTCCCTGTCCAGAGCCTTTGCCCAGAGGAGCAGGGCCAGGTGAGGACACACAGAGCACCTGTGCTCCCGCGGATGCCAGAAGGGAGCCTGGAGTCCGGCGGCCGGCAGGTGAGGCACTGACATCCTTCTGCTGGGGACGGCCTTTCTATCCTGCTCCGGTTGGTGGCCCCTGCAGGGAAATATGCCGCTTCTTCTGCTCGGTTGAATATGTCCTTTTCACCCCTAACAGGAGAGCCCAGGGTGGCTGCTTAGGCTGAGAGAGTGGTGGGGTTTGGGGGTGTCTGCCTAGATGGTGGAGTACAGAGTTCTCCATTTTCACCCGTGGACCATCGACTACACACACGCGGCCCCCACCTCCTCTCCCCATGCTGACCTGGACCCCCAAACACCTGCAAGTGCCCCGAGCTGCCTCGAGGGCCCCTTGTCCACTTCAGGATTGGCTGTTTCTGCCAGGTGGAGGCCAGCCCCTCCCTGTCCCTTTCCCTCACGGATCTTCTGCCTGCGGCCCTGGGCCTGAGCAGGAATTTTCCTGTCCTTAGTAATCCCGTTTCCGGGATCATTCTGCAGCCGGTGCTGTGCTGAGCTGGAGAGCACGGCACGCCCCCCCCCCCCAGTGCTGCAAACAGGAAGCAGTTCCCCAGGGGCACCCCCCATCCTCCGAGCACTGCGGAGACCACTACCGTGGGACTGAGCGCACCGTTTCCCTCCGCTGCATAGACAGCGTGTGTTAGAAATGCAGATTCTCACGGCTGTACAGTTCTCCTGCCCTGGGAACTGGCAGGAGGTGAGGGAACCCCACTACCCCAGACCCCCTGAGTGCTGCCTGGGGAAGCTGAGTACTGCCTCCCGGCCACAGCAGGACGTTTCCAGCTGTGGCCAGCTTAGCACAGCCTTGCACACTCCATCTGTCCATCCACCCTCAGCAGGAAGCGAGGGTCAGGAGGTGGGTAGGGCCACCTGGCACCTGGGCTTGTCCTTCCAAGCGGGGGTTCCTAAGTGAGAGTGTTGTTGAAATCCCTGTTGTTTGTGTGGGCTTCCCACAGCCCTGGCAGAGGGCCGTTTCCGGGATTATTCAGCAAACACACCACCTCCCTCCCCACACCCTTCAAAGGGCCGCTGCAGAGGGCTGCCGGGGACTCTGGGGTGGTCTGTGCTGCTCCCCAAGGCACCTGGGTGTGAGAACAGGATTTAAGACCTGCGTGTTAGAAGGGGCGGGTGGCATTTCCTGGTAGTCACGCTGTACACGTCTAGAGAGGTCCATCTCACTAAGTGTGGTCATGAGTGTAGGTGGGTTGGGCCCCGGGTGCAGAGCAGCATGTGGCCTCAGCGTCCTCCTGGGCGTGGGCTGTGCGTGGGACACAACCATAACCATAAGGCTCTTAGAGAGAGCAGTCTGGCCAGAGGCGCCACCATGAGCCACACGAGGGCGCTCTGGCCTAACAAACTCTGACCTACTTGCCTCCCTTGGCCGGCCGGGCCCTCGGCTCTGCTTTTAAAGAAGTGCTGCAAAAAGCCTGTGTACTGCCAGCTGCAGTTGGGTTTCTAATTGCTCAGCAAGGACAGTCTCACTCTCAGATCATCGTGGCTCAGGCTTCAAAGGCCCCCTGAGGCCATGTGAAAGACAGTAAACACGGTTCGTGCTGTGCCACACACAGGCCCGCAGGCCCCCTGGGGAGGCCTCTGAAGCAGCCAGCACACCCGCCCCATCGGTATCTCACTGTCCAGCCCCTGGGAGGCCAGGCTGGGACGCTCACTCACAGTGTGTGGGGCAGGTGGACCCCAAGGGCTTGGGAAGCCACTCTGGGCCCGAAGCCTGAGTGGGTTCCAAGTGGAAGGGAGCCAGGCCCAGGTGAGGAGAGGCGGGAGTGAGCCAGGCTCGGCCGCGTTCGGAGGCGCCCTTCACCTCTCTCTAGGAGCTGCACAGGGTCCCTGGTCAGAGGCATTTGTGGGTCCCGAACCCAGAGGTGGCTCAGGCCGTCTCCTGCTCATGGGGTGCTCACCTTGTGACAGTGAGGGCGGAAGAGCCATAGGTCATCGGGGAAGGACGCTGGGGTGTTCCAGGCACAGTGGAGATGGACTGGGTGGCCACCTTGAGGCTCAGGAGCTGTCATCTGTGAATAGCTTGGGGGGGCCAGGATGCTCAGAAGGAGAGCATTCTCCATGCTCTTTGGAGAAGGGCTCAGTTCTGGGTCGAGCAGGGGCACCCTACAGAGTGAGGGGAATTCTCTCCCAGCCCGGCCGGCACCCTGTGAGGCTCGGAGAGATAGATCTGAGATACTAGATCAAGAAGGGACAAAGGCACACGTGCCGGTCGGCACCAAGCTGTCCATTTGCACCAGGGAGCAGCATCAGCTCTGGATGCTCATGAGGACCGGTCATCAAGGCCCAGTAATGACGTCTCATAAGACAGGGATGAGGCCAGTGGACAGGGCAGGCTGCGGGTAGCGGCAGTGCCCCTGACTGTGTTCTTGGTCAGGTGCGGGGGCAAAGCCACTTCCGGAGGCTCCTGCGGGGCGGTGCAGAGCTGGGCTGTGGGTGTCCGGCCTGAGGCTGCTGTCTGTCTGGGGTTTTCTTCTGTGATGTTCAGGGCATCAGTCTCCAGCTTGAGACTGAAGGTCATGTCTGTCCCTTCAGTCGGTGATGGTCCTACAGTCGTTCTCCATTGTTCTTGACCTTGACACCATGAGGAGGGTTAGCTAGAATCTCCCTCGGTTTGATTAGTTTCATACTTTCCCATAATGAGCTTGAAGTTATGCGAGTCTGGCAGGAATCCTGCAGGAGCAATTCCCTTCACACACCACAGGAGGGGCTGCTTGAGGTCAATAGATTTTATCTTTGATGGCTTTGTTGAAGGGAAAGCCCACAACTTCTTCGCCTCAAAGGTGCCCTTGGTAATTGACATGTGTAGTGGGGAGAGGTACATTCAGACTGTACAAACTTTTCTCTTGAAATTTTTCCCACTCATTTTAGTGCCCTTCAGTGGGTTTTTCCCAAAACATTGACGACTGTGGTGTTCTCGTGGGGACTTTCTTTCCCCCATTCTCTCCATTTGATTAAGCAGACCTTTTCTATAAAGAAGACTTACCCCTCTTTCCCACTCCTTTACCTACTCACTTATTGCTATCTGATTGGACTCATGGCTATCTCACATATTCTGTGGGTTATAATCCAGTAAACAACCAATTATTTCATTGCTTAAATGGGACAGCCAAAATCTTTTGAATGTTTTTACCTGGGTCCCTCTGACATGCCCCTTCCTTCCTTTTTGTCGTCACAAAGTGCCACGGGCTCGTATCTTGTATTGTTGCTGCACCAGGCCTGCAATTTACCCACTCACCAGCCATTTGCTGGAGAACAGTATTTAGAAACCGAGCGCTCCAGATCTGGGTGTGGTCACGGCTGCGGGCTCACACCCTCCCTCTCCAACTCCTCTCCGAGACACAGGTTGAAAACACATGTCTGTGTGTGACCTTACGCACACCCACTCATCCATGTGTCTAGCTATCTACCCATCCTCCATCTGCCATCTACATCCTATCATCCATTCATCATCTACACATCTACGCATCTGTAGCTATCCATTAAAAATCATCCATCTGGGCCGGAGGGTTGGCTCAGTGGTTCCGACACCTGCCTCGCAAGTGCAAGGTCCTGAGTTCAATCCCTGGTAACCACACGGGCGTGTAGACTCACGCCCACCAGCAATCAATACCATAGACCACAGTGCCGGGCGTGGCGGCTCAGGCCTGTAATCCCAGCCCTCGGGAGGCAGAGACAGGAGGATTGCTGAGTTCAAGGCTTGCCTGGGCTACATAGTGAGCTCAGGGTCAGCCTCAACTACAAAGCGAGACCCTGTCTCAGATAAAAAAAAAAAAATATATCATCCATCTTTCTACCTGTTTATGTATGATATCATCTATTATAAGATCATGAGTTCATAATGATGTCTCTAATTCCAGGCCAACAGTACAAAGTTTATTCTGATTTCCTCTTGTCCCTTCCTTGCTCATCACTTCTTCTTTTGATGGTGGTGGGGCACTTGGCTCTCACGATCTGCAATAGATTTGCTGATTTGTTCAACCTCAGTATATCCATAGTCGCCTCGGAATCGCAGTGCTGTTCCCTGGACGGCAGGTTCACTGACTAGAGTATCTGTGTGCACTTATGTCTATCCTTGGTCTTACAGTGTCCAGATGAAATACTGTTGCCCCAAATAAATTAGTTCAGTCCTTTTCCACACTCCTAGAGGCACAGATGTTCATAAAGAGTTAGTTTCCTTTGCCGTGGCTCTTACTCCATTTATACCACCTATTGATTTTTTTTTAAGTTAAACTTACATGGTAAAGTTCCTGTTTGTGCTCCGTTGGTTGGGTTTTCAGGTTTGGACACATACATGGTGCATGAATCCACCGCCACCATCCTGACACAGACCAGTCACAGCCTTCCAGCCCTCCCCTGGCAAACGCAATCCTTTTTCTGTCCTTTTAGTTTCACCAATGCCAAGTTGTATGAATGAAATCCTGTAATAAGTAGCTTTGGGGTCTGAATGCAGGATTCTTGCGCTCCACATTCTCATTGATACTTCCTATAGGTTTTGCATTGTTTCTATTTTTATTTTTTGTCCATTCTCATAGGGGTTAACAGTATCTTATTTGGTTTGTAATCAGTATTTCTAAATATTTTAATTGGTATTTTTAATTGATCTGGAAGCCTGAAGCATCTTGGCACATTAACCATCAGGAGGCTCAGATTTACCAGTTATGCTGAGCACCCTTTTGTGTGGATTTCCAACAGCATATTTTCTTTGTGCAGTATCTATTCAAAGGCATTTTCTCCAGGTCCCTCTTCTGTCCTTTTGTTCTCTTAAGTGTCTTGTGAAGAGAAGGAGTTCTTCATTTCGATGAAGCTAATTTATCAGCTTCTCTAAGAGCCTGTGTTTCTCTGGTGCTGAAGCAAGAAAACCAAAACATTGCCTTCCTCCGAGTTCCAAATGCTTTTCTCCTGTGTTTCCTCCTAGTATGTTATGATTTATATCTTACATTTCAAATAGCTGTGATTCATTTAGAGCTAACTTCTGCTTTGGGCCCAGGGGGAGTAGAAGTTCATTTGTTGTGGGCGTCTGTTCCTGTGTCCTTGTCTCCTGCCCCCACTGTAACGGACTCTTCCTCCCTTCTGCTTGGCTACCCTGAGCCCCGTCTTGGGGGTGCACGCATCCCAGCTGGGGATGGAGGGCACCCACTTCACGGCCGCACGCTGGGAAGCAGAGGAGTAAGAGGGCTGCTGCCCCTGGCGTCTTCCTGCCCGCGGAGCAGACCCTCCGGGCCCCGTTGGGTTCTGGGGGTGGGGCTGGATCTCCACCGGCTGCTCGTGCCAGCTCAGGGTCTGGAAGCTTGAAGTGCATTAGATGAACTGTCAGCAGGCTCAAATTTACAGCTCCTGACAGAGCCAGCCTGAATGCCAATGAGCAGCCTGTGCCTTCCGGGCTCGGTCACAGGCGGCTTACGCCGTGCGGTGGCCCCGACGGGCCAGAAATGATGGCTGCCTTGTCACGTTAGAACCCAGGGATGGGCTGCTCTTGTTCAGAATATACCCATGGCTCACGTGCCTCGTGCACGTATAGAACAGGCACCTTATTTTACAAAATAGCTATGACATTCTCCGTCATAATCCAAAGGGAATCTCTTCCTACCATATCTGGATATGTTGTTTTTAAAACAGGAACAGAACACGGGCTGCTTGGGAAGGGCTCGTCTACACGTGCACGGTCTCTGAGGCTGTCCAGCTGCGAGACGATTGCTCGGCCTGCATCCCTGTGGGGAGCGGCCCGTGCTAGTGACAGGGGACCGTTCCGAGGTGGGTCATCTCCCACACTCCCGGTACCCTCCGTCCGGCCCTGTCAGAGGGCCTGCGGTGCCCACAGGGTCCACCTCTGGGCTCAGCCTCCGCAGCCAGGCAGCGTTGTCAGCCTTGCCTCTTGCTTCCAGTGGGGAACGGGGAGCTGAGCCTGAGGCCCGTCTGGTGGCAAGTGACCTGCTGCAGGGTCCTGTCCCCGGCAGCAGGCAGCCAGCCTGGGCACGGTGCGGTTGCCTCTCAGTCAGCAGCCGCCAGAGGCAGCCCCGCCTCCCTGTTCACAGGAGCTGGAGGGGTTTGATCCCCCTCCCTCCTTTCTCTCTCCCTCCCTCCCTCCCTCGCTCCTCCCCGCTCTCTTTCTTTCTCCTTCCTTGCCTCTCTTTCTTTTTCCTCAGTGCTGGGGACCAAACCCAGGGCCTTGAACACAGGGCCAAGGGCTCTACCCCCGAGCCACACCTGGCCCCACAGGGGCTGTCTTCCTGTGAGCTCCTGCTGCAGCTTGCCCTGTTCTGAGTCTGGTGCTCGCCGCAGTCTCGCTGCTGGTCTGAAAACAGTCTGCGTGGTGATGTGTTCTCTCGTGTTGGTGACTTCCGAGCGTCTACTGCCTGTGCAACCAACACCCCCTCTAACCACGTGGCCCAACCTGGGCCCAGCCCGCCAGAGCTTTCTGCCTGATACGTGTGTCTCTAAACTGTGGGTTTTATTGGTTTTAGAGGTACCTTTTGGATGTATTTTTTTTAGACGTAATACCATTGTGTTGAAATTCACCGAGTGATGCCATTAGAAGTATGTGACTTCACTGCAGGACATCACGTTCCCGCTGGACACTCTGGCAGTGCTTGGGCTCTGTGAGAAGTGCCTCTGGGACACCCTGTGAAGGCTGCTACGTGCCAGCACGGGATTTCTCTGGGTGTACACTTAGGAGCCCAAACTCTGGTTGGCATGGATGCCGACATCCAGCTTCAGGAAATATCGCAGCTCCTTTCCCAGGTCCTCTCAGCTATAGGGCTTTTATTTTTGCTCTTTGTTAGAATTTCTCTGTTTTTACTACATGGCATTGATGTCTCTCAAACATTCCTGGGTGATTTGCACAAAATCTCAGACAGTAATTGAATAACCGGCTGGAACCCGAAGGGGTCCCCTCCCCCCTTTCCTTGCTGTATTGTCTAATTCATTCTTTTCAGCCAGGAGCTTATGGCCTGCAGGCCAGCTGTCTGGCCATCTATAATGTAGCCATCTTGGTCAGAGCAATAATGGATCCTTTCACAGGCATGACCATGAATCCATTAATAAAAGATGTCATTACTGGAGAGGTTAGCATCAGAAACGATAGTCAGGCACCTTTACCCGGGCCTGCAAGCAGCTACTTGTAACCCAGGAAAAATGAACCAAGAACCAATGAAGAAGAGGCAGAAAGTATGTGCACACTCTCTGTGCCTTGATGTGCGTGTGTGTGTGTGTGTGTGTGTGTGTGTGTGTGCCTGCCCTTGTGCCTCTGTGCTTGTGTGTGCCCATGCACTTGGCTGAGTGCATATACTTTTGTGCGTGTGACTGGTCGTGTGTGGTCAGGTAGTGACCAGGGAGGTTGGGCAGTGAATTTTGCTCCACACTTTTGTGTGGGGCAGCAAGCAGGTAGCTATTAGGCATTGTCCCCCTGTCAGAGCAAGCCAGTTCATCACTCCGGGAGGGATAGAGTTGAGCTAGTATCTAGTACCTTCAGGCCATTACCGGGAGTGCTATGTCTGGGCCCTGGTTTCTCTGGGCTGTTGTGGACTTGGTGGTATCCTGGGTGCTCAGCTGGTTGCTACGTAGGAGTGGGGTTAGAGCAAGTGACTGGGGCCAGCCTTGACCCATCCCTGTATCATAAACAAAGCCCTAGAAGCCCCCAACCTGCCCTTCCCCCTGCAATGGCCCCCTCCTTTCCTGCAGACACAGCCTTTCACTCTAACCATTGTCCCAGGGGCTGAGGCAGGGACGTCCGGTTGGGAACAGACAGTGGGCATCTGCCTCAAGCTGAGTGAGTGGGGAGACGGAGGGGGACTGTGGTACTGGTGGCCGTGTCATTTTGCGTCATACTTTCCAGAGGTTGGGCCACAGCTTCAAGGGCTCAGTGTAGGGCCACGGGTATTGAGCCTGGGTCTCACGTTGGTGTGGGCTGAACCCTTCTAGTCCAGGAGACTGCGCCCCATAAGCACTGTGGTCTCCTTGGACCACAACACACAGCCTGAAGCAGCCGTATGCTGCCTCCCTCGGCAGCAAGGTCTGGAGTCACTTGCGAGCAGTCAGGCCATGAGCGGCTCAGCAGAGGCTGCTTGGCCAAGTGGAAAGAAGACTACCAGGAATGGAGGGGCAGAAGACAGAGCCTGGGGCCTGCCTAGCTCTGCAGGGGCTGTTAAGACGACTGCAGTGCCATGCTACGTGCACCCCCTTCTCCTAAACTCAGTGGGAGATTCAAAGGCCCAGGATGCTTCCATTTCTGTAAGGCCCGAATTAAGCCTCTAAGCAGGACCACTGTGCACTGCAGGACACTAGCTTTCTGCAGAAACGAGCTTAAGGCACTGCACCTTCTGCCTGGGCTGTTGTTTGCTCCCTTCAGCGGCTTCCCACCCCAGGATGCACCGATGCCTCCTGCGCATCCCCTTCTGCAGCCCCTCCTGACCCAGGACGGACCAGACACTCTCTCTTAGCTAGGTCTGCTCCAGGGCCTCCCACCCAGGACTCACGCCTGCTCGCTCCCAGCTCCTCGGGCAGGCGGAGAGCAGAGGCCGCCGGGGCTCCAGGAGGGCCCCTTGAGGCAGAACCGATGGAAACATGGACGCTTCCCAGTCAGGGTGCCTCCTGGATTCATCACAGGCCCACGCCTCAACTGCCTAACGCCCCGGGAAGAGGAGAGGCTTGAAGTGGGGCTGTCGTGCACCTCCCTCAGGATTGTCACTCGGAATCTTGAGCGAGGTTCTCAAAGTGTCAGGATCCATCTCTGCCAGAGCCGTTGTGGAGAGGGATGGCCAGGTGGGTTTCCCAGAACTCCTTGCCTTGGCTGCCTGAGAGAAACAGGAAAACCCTGGCACGGCCGGGCCAGTCAGCCTGGGGCAGTCAGAGAAACGGAATTCCTGGGAGAACACACAGCTGTATGTCCAGAACGAGGCTGGCTCACACAATACAGAAGCTGAGAAGCCCACGATCTGCTATCTGTCTCCAAACTGGAGGCTCACGGAGTGGATTATACGAACGCCAGTCCAGGGGCCAGAGAGGTCTGATGTCTTAGCAGTCGGCAGTCAGAGGAAGTTCATCTTTGGGTGCCTTTTTGTTCCTGTTAGGGGGAGGGCCATCTCCTATCCTGAGTTCGCTGGTTCAAAGCTCTGTCCTCACAGACACAGCGGAAGGTTGTCCAGCCAGATGATTGGGTGCCCCCTGGGCCCAGCCATGTTGCACAGAATGTTAACATCGTCACATTCCCCGTGTCTTTAGGCTGAGACCCCCACCTCTGACCCCGGATGCCTGCAGGCCTGTCCTCAGGTCACAGCGCTCCTTTCCCAGGTGTGGCCAGCACCCTGGAGGGCTGGTGCCTTGCTGCCATGGCAGTCAGAAGAGGGTGATGGGCTCTCTGCCTCCACAGAGCCCCTCAGACCGGTCCCTGGCCCTTTCCCAGCCCCTATCCTGGACACCCCGGGTCCCTCCAAACACCTCCCCTGCTGCCTCTCCAGGATCTGGGGAGTCCTGAGCACCAAGAGTCTTGTTGCTCGAAGGCCTGTCTTCCTTCTGGAGCAATGAACGTGGGCAAGCCCAGGCCCTTCAGTGGACTTTTGGCTGCAAGTCTTGGAGCAGAGAATTTTCCCAGATGCCCTCTCCCACCCACTTCTCGCCCTCAACCCCAGGCTGAGCCGCAGACTGTGGTGTCCGATGCTGTAGAAGAATGAAACAAGTGACTGTGCTTCTGGGCGGAGCTGGGTGCTGCAGGCTGAGTCAGGGCCTGGCCCTGCGCTGCAGGCTGGAGGCCGCACCGCGGGACCTGGCTCAAGGTCTTAGGCCATTGCTGGCCAGGAAGCCTGGCTGCCTGTGCCCAGGGAGGTAGGGGGAGTAACACCGAGTCCCGAGACCAGTCCCGAGCGTCTCCTCACAGGGATGTCGCCTGTGATTCTGCACCTCCTCGGGAGGATGTTAGACCCGGCCTTTGCTCCCTAAATGAGGGAAATGGCTTCTGGGTCTTGCTTCCTCTTTGTTCTCACGGCAGCAGGGTGTTCATTCCTCAGGCGCAGCGTGATGTTGCGTAGTCCGCTGCCCTGGCCCCCGCTGACTGATGCACCGTGCCCCAGGGCTGCCCTAGAGGCCTGTACACTCTGTGGTACACTGACGGTGGTCTTCCCTTACTAAGAGAGGAAGTGGCAGGAGTGGGCCTATGGCTTCTGCTCGAGGGGCCTGAGCCAGGAGGGCGTAAGGCCGAGTCCTTCCACTCCCAGGGTTCGTGGACCCACCCATGGAGAACTGTGGACTTTCTAATGGGGGAGCCTCTTTCCTGGGTTTCGGGTTTGTGAGAAGACCACTTTTTTCTTGGCAAAAAATGTCCCCTTTTTCCTCTCTGGATTTTCTCGAAGTTGTGTTCTGATATAGTGCGGGATTTGAAACCCTCAAGGGGCTCAGGAAGCTTTTCCTCAAGATCTGCCTCCGCACCGCAGCAAGCCTCCCCGCGTCTTCCCCAGCCCCCCGCGCCCCAGTCAGTTCCAACCCTGCCTCCAGCTGAATCACCCTCTCAGCAGAGCCTGTCACAGATAATCCAGCTGGACGTGGAAAGCAAGGTTTATTCTCAGTACTGACAGTAGGGAAAGGTCTGAGGCCCCTTCTGAGTCCTGCAGGGCAGTTTGTGCATTCAAAGAGACAGTGAGTTCGGGGTGGCCCTTAGAAGAACCAGAGAAATGAAAAGTTACAAAACCACAGGAAGAGGCTGGTCAGGGCAGAGGGATCAGGCAGCTGGGCCTGCCAGCTGGCAGACATCAAAGCCGAGATGGAGGATAATGGAGGCTGGGAAACAGAACCTCCCCGGGGGTCAGAGGAAGGCTCTCAGATCCTTGAGAGACTTCTGAGCTTGGAAACATCCACTGTGTCAATTTTCAGCCCTTTTAGGATGCTCTACACGCAGGTCAAGGGCCACCGAACAAGCGGCAACTGTCGTCCCAGACATGCTGGTAAGGGGCTAAGATCTGTGTACTTGGTGCTGCTAGGAGTTGCCGGAAGCCGTGGAGCTGGGCCAGTTCCCTTAGGACAGGGCTTTGGGTGGAATCACAGTTCCCAGAGTCTCAATGTGCCGTGATAACAGATCACTAGTGAGACTGTAAACCTCCCCTTGACCTTTGTGTGATTCTAGACCCCCAGGCAAAGCCCCAGGCACTGAGCAGGAGTCCAAGACACCTTTTAAGGGCCTGTCAGTCCTCTCTGTCCCATCTCTTTTATTCTCTTGTCCCCCCATACCTTGCTCAACCTCTGTTCATGCCAGGCTCCCAGTGGACAGGAAGAAGCCTGCCCACAATGGGAAGGACCATCTGCTTGAGTCAATCAGTTGACTGATTCAAAGGTGATTCTCACCCAAGAACGTCCTCGCAAGCACACAGAATGCTTGACCAAGTACCCAGATAGCCCATGGTCTAGTAACCTGATAATTAAAATTTACCATCACAGCACCCAGGAGCTTATCTTTACCTGCCACCTGCTCCATAAAAATGGCTGCCACTTTCTTCTTTACTTATTAGGCAGTTGCAGGATCAAAATCAGCAAAAGAGCGACCCAGGCAGAGCGGTGTGACTGTTCCACCCTGGGATGGAAGGGCTGCTGTGTGGCCCTCCTCCATGGAACTGGGGTGAGGGTGACCTCAAAGATCACCCCGGCAGACAGGGAGTTGATGACTGTGCCGTAGGCTTGGTGGAAAGACTCCAAAGAGAGCCATGAGGAGAAAGCTAAGCCTGTCTGGTTAGGTCATATAATTGACATTTCTCTCAAAAGCAGAGATTGGGATGAAAAGACCTGGGCTCCAAACGGGTTTTGTTGTTGCATTTGTTTCTGTGTAGTTTGAAAATGTTTGGCTAAAGTTTCTTGAACAAACTGAGCTTATGGGAAAGGTAATGTTTTCACCCCGTGCTCCCACGTCCTGTAACTGGTCATGCAGATGTAAGTATGGGTATTTTGAGGCAGGTGGCGGCACACAGTGTTTGGGGATAGAGAGCAGAGCTGCAGGATATAGGGTCTCATCCCACATGGAAAGCCTAGTTCTGGATTTCTGGAAACCCTACGTAAGGTTGTGGATCTTGGGCCTTTGGTGGTGTCACCATCTGTAGTTAATTCTGAACCAAGATGGGCTCTTTGGGCCCCAAGAAGGTGCTTGTCTTCCCTGCCGACAGCTTGGTGTTTCCCAACAGCTGAGATCCCACGGAAATTCCCAGCACAAACACAGACGGCAGGGGCCTGCTCCTCCGGCTCTGTTTTGACATAAATCAGATCACTGTTTTGTAATCCATATGCGCAGCTCCATTTCATGCATTATCAACGGGGGCAGCTTCTGCAACTTTCAGAGAAGTTCTGGTGTCTTAGTGCCTATTCGCAGAGCACCCCGGCCCCGGCACCGGGCCGTGGTACAGCTGGACCCCTGTTGTCTTCTTGTCGGACTCTACTCATCCGAGTGCTATAAAATGAGTTAAAGTCATGACTTTGGTTATCAGTTTATTCCAATGCTTCATGATCCATCTGTACTACAGGTCCATATTAAAATTACATTGGACTCTGACCCTCCAGAGAGAAGGCAGAGCTGTGGCTCTGGTCCCTACACTTGGCATAACATTTCACACCACCACAGGAAATCACTGATCTCCCAGTCTCTGCTCCACCAGGCAGGAGGCCCTGGGGACAGTGAGCGGAGGACGTTAGCAAAGCAGGACGGCCGCTGGCTCACGTGACCACAGGTAACCGACTGCCCTTATCTCACCCTTTCAGTTTGGAAGGGGACTTTGTAAGAGTTTGGACTATTACCTTTGACAGGATTTCTGTTCCCCGTAGTTCACATCGTGGGAAGTTGGTCACATGATCTAGAGAGAAAAATGATGTGGGGTGGGAGGGTGGGGGCATCTCAGGACCTCTGGTTCTGGTCCTCTTGGATATGTCACTCGGGAAACCATCTTTATTCTTGGGGCTTCAGCTTTTATATCTGGAAAATGAGAGAGCTGAACTGGAAGGTCTCTAATATTCTAGACAGATGATCGGATGACAATTTATTTAGAAATGAAACAGATTAAAGACCCTCGGAACAATGTGTGATTTTAATTGCAATACCAATTTCAGTTGTAATCCTAACATGCACAGGGAAGCCTAAGTGTTTTTTTGTTATTATGATGTATGTATTTTATTATTATGTATTATGTATTATTATGTATTATGTATTATTAGTTGGAGGTTAGGTTAGAAAACAAAAAACAAAACCTAAAAGACAACCTTCTCATCTCTCCTAGCTTTATAAGTGGCAAGAAGAAGTGGAAAGTAGGTAGGAATAGGGGCAGCTGCCATGGACACCGAGGAGGAAGACTCAAG
>PVIC010000739.1:0-51944 GCA_004025085.1 Thryonomys swinderianus | reverse complement strand
AGAAGAGGCATGTACATATGCACTTGTGTTTATGCATGTCCTCACTCAACCGGAGAACAACAAAGAAACAGGATCACTCTCGCGGCTCCTAGAAGTTGAGGCACTAGGTGTACCATATGCATCCAGGTGTGAGTGTGACCTACAGCTTTTTTCTTTTTTTGAAACAGGTTTTCTCTTTTTTGTAGTTCAGGCTGACCCTGAGCTCACTATGTAGCCCAGGCTAGTCTAGAACTCTGCAGTCCTCCTGCCTCTGCCTCCCGAGCGCTGGGATTACAGGTGTGAGCCACCATGCCCAGCATTCAGCATTGCACTTTAAAAAAAAAAAAAAAACAGTAGCAGGAGGGAAGAATGACTGTGTCTGGAAGTATTAAGTCAGTTTATATTTGTGTCAGAAGGAATGTTCCACTTTGGTGCAGATGTGGTGGACCAGGCATAATTCCCTAGGCTGAAACCTGGGGAATGCTTATAGGATCAGACAGATATGCTTTTTCTTTGAAGGGTGCAGAATTTCTGCTGGGAAATGTACTATTAATTGCACTTGTCCAAGAAGGACCTATCCTTTCTGTTGTCATTCAAACCACTGTTCCTGATTCTGTTGGACAAGGCACTGGCCCAGTTCTTGCCACTCTTGTTAAGCCTGATGTTGAAGTTTGTCTCAAGTCTGAAATCTCATACGTTCCTTCGTGCACAGTTTTGTCTGGTTTTAATGGCTGCATCCTCTTGGAACACTTATTGTACTCAGAGTTAATGGCAGAGAGTCACGTGCATTAATAAGCACTGCCACAGAGCTACGAACAAACCACTGGGTCAAACTCTGATGAACCCTGTAGTGCAGATATCCAGGAAACTCGCTCAAACTCCCCGTGGTCCCCTCCCACCCTATATCCCCTGGGGAAAGCTCCTGGCTGGGCTCCATTGTGAATCTGCAAGAAAAAAGCAGCCAATGAGGATCTAAAGATGTGCTTTTGAGACTCACCCCAGTTCACATCCCTCTGATTTAGTTGGATTATCATGATTTTGCATGTCGTGTGTGTCTGGAGGACTTCATATACCCTGCCATCCACTCCAGACACACTAAATCACAGTTCTGTAAACAAAGACAGACTATACAGGAGAGAAAAGCATGTAAATATGTACCAATGCTTCTGAAGTCATTATTGTTTATATGTAAAAAGTTTGTACATAGGAGAGGAAAGTGGCTTTGTGAATGTTTTCAATAATTTCCTGTGAGCCAAACCGCATCTGTACCCTACACATTCCAGAAAGCACACATTTGCCTGGAATGCCCTCTCCGCTAGGTATCACTGTTCTCATTCATACGTCACAGCATATAGCACCTTCTTTTCATCTGATTACAAAATCAGAACTGGGCTTTGGTTTAAAAAAAAAAAAAAGGGCAAATATTAGCATTTATCACTTCTTCTTGCTGTCCAGTGAGCTTCTGAAGAGTTCGAGTGTTTTTAAAAACAAGGTGCATTTTCTAACTCCCAGACTGTACCTTCTTTTTCATTCAGAAGGTGGGCCAGACTGAATTTCCTTGAGCTTTTGGCTCTTCCTGCTAGCTCTTCAGACAGCAATCTGGTTTAAAGGCACCGCCCGGAGGAGGCGAGAGGAGGGACGCTGAGATATGGACAGGAGAACTTACTGTGTAACAGAGACATAAGCGTCTAAATACTATATGGCACGGCTGCGCCGTGTGCACGATGCACAGGTCAACATAAATGGTTTTAGTTTGTCTAAAGTAGAAGTCCATGTGAAATACAGATTCCTTGGTGGACACCCACGAGATGTTTACCTTGTTTCCGTGGTTGAATTCCGGTTGTTGAAGGCCCACAGCTGTGACCTAAGGTCTCTGCCCTCGCAGAATCTGTAGCCTTCAGGAAACCCGAGTGCCTTATGTGGCTTGTGAACACCAACTGGGAGTCAGGGGGCCGGTGTAACAGTGGCTCTAAGGCATTGGACGCTCATCAGCATTTGCCATCACTCCGTCGTTGAAACCTTAAAATGGGTTGTATGTTTTTACGAAGTAATGGGTTTAAGTTTAGGCTCAGGAATATCATATTGTGAATATATGTATCCAAGCATATATTTGTTTACTGTATATTTTTAAAAGCTTTATTGTAAATTTATGCAAAAAAATGAACAGGATTTGTTTTCTTATGGCAAGATGCCAGGCAGTATTTGTGTTCTCTGAGGCAATTCCTTAATTACCACCTTCTAAATATGTGATATTCTGTTCAGTACTAAACAGTATTCACAGGCCTAAACTAGGTTTGTACAGAAATTTTCACATATTTTTGTATTGTGATTCCTATGATATACCAGAGAATTTTTACAAATTTGTAAATTACTGTACAGTTTTAATAAAAATTGTTTTAAAATCTTACATGATCAAGCTACCCCTATAGGTATTACAAAGATTTGAATTTCTGGGCTGCAGTAACCATTTCTGCATTTTATGTGCGTTTTCTGAACAACAGTGCCTCTTTCTGAGCTTGAAAGGGAATCTGAACCTTCTTCCCACCGGGATGGGGGAGTGAAATCACCTGCAGCCTCATCCCAAAACATCTGAAATCACCTGAAAGGAAACCTGTGTACCAGGTACCTGGCAGCACCTGGCTGAGGCTGGCCAACTGCAACGATTTCTCCTGTCTGGCAGATGTGAACGGAAGAGAAAAAACTCGCATCACTTAGGAAAGGGAGATTTTGTACAGGAGTAAGAAGAGTTGTCAGTGTCTCTTGTAGACGGCTGGCGAGCGTCGCCGCGACTCATTTCTCTGAACGTGGGTTCTGGAATGGCCGACTGCACCGCGAACACAGGCCAGGGTCTTTTCCTTTGCAATCAGTCGCGGCAGGCCTGCAGTGTGGCCCCGTAACGGCTGGCAGCCGAGACCTCCTGTGTCCCGTCTCACCCCAAGGCTTCCACCTCGGCCCCCAGCGAGGCAGGAGCTGCTCGCGCGCTGATTCCCAGACCTCTCTCGCTCAGGTTTCCGTCGGGTCCTCCTGGCCCAAAGTGGATTCCCCCAGGGGCTCTGGAGAGCGATGGAGTCCCCATAGACCGCAGCTTCGCCACCACTGTTTGCCTTTCCGCATTTCCCGCGTGTGTGGACGGAGTCGGAGCCACGCGCGCCCCGAGGGTGAGCGGCCCTGCTCGCTGGGCAGCCGCCCTGGTGCCAGACCAGGCAGTTCGTTCAGCACCTGCCGCGTGAACAGCGCCAGCCCCCCTGGGCCGGGCCGGAAGGGTGGAGGCAGGGGCGGGAGAGGGCGAGGCCAGGGAGGGCCGGGTCTTCGCTCCACGCGCGGACTTGCAGGGGTCCCAGACGCACTCAGACGCGGGTCGCTGGCTGCTGCCATGACTGCACCGCGGCCGCACGGTCCCGCGAAGCCTTCGGCCTGGCCCAAGCTCGGCGGCGTCTTCCGCTGCGTGAAGGACGCCTTCGAGAACAAGACGCTGCCGCTGGACACGTTGCGCGGCGACCCCCGAGACCCTCGGGTGGGCGAGACCTACTGCGGGCCGCGCAGCGTCTCGGAGGTACTTGGAGAACCAGGCGGAGACCGAGGGCAGCCCCGCTTGGCCCCGGCCGGCGGACGTCCGCAGGTGAGGCTGCAGGACCGAGGCGCAGGCCGCCGCTTCGAGAGCAACGGCCCCTCAGGCCTGAAGCGAACCCAGGACTTTCCCCCGCCTGAGCACCGCGATCCTGAGCCCACTGGAGGTCCCTGAGGCCATCCCCGTCCGTCCCACTGCCTTTCTAGCCTTGCTGGGTCCGCCACCTTGTCCGTCCTGCTCCCAGCTTTGCGCAGCCGCGCGGGGGTCTCCGGGCCTGGAGCGGCGCTCAGGACCCGCCCCGGCGTCCCGGGAGGAGCCTGGCTTTAGCAGAGGCAACGTTCAGGGCGCCTGGGTTCCCTCCAGTTCCAGAGCGTGGGGGCTGCGCGTTATCACGGGGCAGGCGCGGGCGGGCCTGGCAGGACACTGTCTGACCACTCTCCTTTGGGGGACCCAACTCCTCCAGCGTCTTAAGGGACAGGTCGCAGCCCTCACGGTCTCCACTCCCCACACGCCGGCGAGCGGACGGGAATCAATCTGGCCTCGGGTTGGGGAGGTTGGGAGGAGCGGGCATGGGGCGGGGCCTGAATGCAAATAAGGGCGGTGGGCGGGGCTGAGTGCAAATAAGCGGGGGCGGGGCCGGGAGCCTTCGCCGGCTCGCTCGCACTCCGGCGCTTCGTGCCCCACGCTCCAGCTGGGCTCAGCGCGTGTCCCCGCCCGCTCGCCCGCGCCCGCGCCGCCCCCGCCGGCCCCCAGACCTGCCTGCGAAGCAGAATGTCCTTTCAGGGCAAGAAGAGCATTCCCCGGATCACGGTGAGCCCGCGCCCCCTGCCCACCGCCCGGAGTGGCCTCCACGCAAGGCGGACCCTCCGGCCTGGCTGTGCGCTGCGCCCGCCCGCGAGCCGGGTCCCAGCGCCAGCCCTTCCTCTCGGTTCCTCCCCGCTCCGCCGGCGACCGAGAATGCCCGTGAGGCCTCCCTGCACAGCAGTGCGCAGCGGCCTGCAGGCCTCGGAGTCATCCTCCAGTGCTCCCGGGCAGGGCCAGGAGCCGCGAGCGCCTCCTTCCCCAAGCCCTGGTGCCTCTCCCCACACCCAGCCTAGCCGCCCTGGAGCGCTGACCTCCGGGGCGGCGGGTGGGCGGGGGCTTTGTTGACCGCCGGCCCCGGGGCGCCCGGGTGCATTACCTTCCTCCCGCTGCCCTCAGGCCGCCCGTCCCTCGGACACACGCTGCTTAGGCGCCTAGAGCTCTTTGTCCGAGACAAAGCGATCCAAGCCCTGGCCTCTCGATCTGGAGCCCTTGGTTGGCCCCGAACCCCTCGCCAAAACCAGGTTGAGAGACTCCAAGGGAGACAAACACTCACTGTCTATTGACCTGCACCCCAGCAGCCCCAGCCCTTGAGAGATGAGAGATGAGACTGAGACTCGGTCCTAGTAATCCAGCGTCCTCACACACCACGCGGGTCAGACTGGCCACCCAGCCCTAGGAAACAAAGCTTCCCCGCCGAGGACAGGGTTGGGGTGGGGTGGGGGTCGAAGGGAGGGGAAGTACCTGCTGGACCGCGGTGGGGAGCTCAAGGGGTCTCAGACCCAACTCTGGGCTTCTTTACAGCAGGAGGGCTGGGAGCTTTGTTGGGGGCACCAAAACCCCCAGCCTTTTGGAGGTTCAGTCCTTCCTGGGAGACTCAAGGAGGAAATCACCCTCCCCTACGGGAACAGGGGCTCAGGTCTCCAGACTGCCCACTACCCTTCCCATCTAGGCTAAGGGAGGTGTCCAGCAGCCCCCTGACATGGGGCCAGGGGTGGAGCTTCAGGGTGGAAGGAGGACCCTCAGGCTGGGCCAGGTGGTGGTGTCCTTGGGGAAGATAGCCAGATTGTCACACCTTTCACCTCATCCAGATGGGACCACTGAGAAAAGTGTCCACCTTAACCCAGCACCTTCTTTCTTGGCTCCAAATTCAGGGAAGACCACAGAATCCGAGTTCTGGTGCCTGAACCCTGGAGGCACGAACAGGACCCCAGAACACAAGTGTCTTCTAGTCTCGAGCCTTCTTTCTGGCTGGCTTTTCCTAGGGTTTACTGAAAATGACTCGGCAGCGGTCCAGTGGGGGTGGGCAGGGCCAGCCCAGCAGTGTACTCTGCACCCTGGCTGCTGGGGCCCTTCAGAGTGATGGCTGCACCTCCAGGATAGGACTAGGGCTCCGTGAGGGTGGGCAATGGGCCCCTACAGGACTTCTGGGGAGAGGCTGACAGCAGGCAAAGAGCAGTGCCGTGGACCAGAGTTAGCAAACTTCTTCCATCAGGGGCCAGGTAGTATCCACAGCTTTGTGGACCACAGCGTATCTGTTACACCTGCATGGTCCTGGACCAGACATTCATGGGTGTGACTGTGTTCTGTTGATATTTCAGCTGTAGATACTGGACTGTGAATTTCATAAGATGTTTACAAGTCATGACGTATTCTTTTGGTATTTTTTTCAACCAATGTGAAACGTCTCCTCAGGAGGCTGAGGTGAGAGGATCATGTTTGAGGACTGCCTGGTCAACTTAGCAAGCCTCCCATCTCAAAATGAAATCATAAAAATGGGCTGGGGAATATTGGTCAGTGATAGAGAGTTCCTGAGTTGGATCCCCAGTACTACAGAAAACAGGAACAGGACAACAACAAAAATCCATCTGTGGCTCCAGGCTGTGTAGACAGGCAGAAGGCTGAATTTGGCTTACCGTGTGGCTTGCCAACTCTTTTATGAACTACTTGATAGCGATTTAATCTTTAATCAGTAGAATCTGGAAAGTTCAGCCCAAACAGATGTCAGTTTTTATAAAGTGAATAATAAGATGCTCCAAACTCTCAGCCTCATCTCAGCTTCATTCTCTTGACCTCAAAATCTAGAAAGAGCCAGAGCAAGGGCTGGAGTGTGTGGGGTGGGGGTGGCGGTGATGGGAACGCTGGGCGAGCTGCAGGCTGATGGTTGCGAAAGGCCTGTAGGATCTTGTCTTGTCTGTCATTCCATGCCCCGTTCTTCTGCCCCTTTGTTTCTCCTCATCTCCATTAAGGTCCGTTCATCTTTGATGACTATGCACAATCCTGGTAGTGACACCCAGTTTCTGCCCAGCTCTTCCTCCCTGGCCATTTGCTAGCATTCTTAGAAGTGGCTCTCTGGCTGCCAAGCATTGGAATGTGTCTCATGCCGCAGGCCCGTGCTGCTGAGGTTTGCCCCCAAAGAGGGGGCCCTGTTCAGTGTCACTCTGTTCACCAGAACCTTCAGGCCCAGGGTCGTCCTTGCCCTTCACCCCTATGGCCTGTCCATCAGCAAGTCCTGCCCACCTCACTCCTAGCTGTTGTCAAGCTCACCTGCCCCTACAACACTGCTCAGGTCCCCGCATCTTGGCTGTGCCATCTCGGAAATCACCCAGGCAGCAACCTTGTTTCCTAGTTCAACACTGCTGTCTACTTTTTAACTCAGCAGTGGAGAAGATTCTTTACAGCATCAAACAGACTATGATCAGAATCTGCTTGTGGTCCCCAGTGCCCCTTGCACATGTCGCCCCTGACCAGTTTTATGTACTGTCCCTGCCTCTCTTCACAAGGTTCCATTCCCCCAATCTCTCCTGGGGTCTAATGTCAGTTCGAGGTCTTTCTTGCCCCAGGACCTTTGCATAGGTTGTTTCGTGGCCTGGAAAACACATACTCTACTTGGCACCTCCTATACCAGTGTAGGCCTGGGGTGTCTAGGTGCAACAGAAGCCCCTTCCCCTTACACGCTCTTTCATGCACACATGGCCTCTCCCCCACTCTCTCCCTCCTTCTTTCTGTCTCTCTCTCTGTCACACACACACACACACAGTCTCCAGTTCCAGCACCTCGGAAAGGCCTTTCATGATCCCTGAGGCAGACTTACTCGCCCTCATAGTTCATCATGTGACAATTTGTGCCCTTTGTTTTTTTTTTTTTTTGCTTTTTGGAGACAGGGTCTCGCTTTGTAGTTCAGGCTGGCCCTGAGCTCACTATGGTGCCCAGGCAAGCCGCCGTGAACTCAGCAATCCTCCCGTCTCTGCCTCCCGAGTGCTGGGATTACAGGCGTGAGCCACCACGCCCAGCATTATATGTGGTTACCGGGGATCGAACTCAGGTCCTTGAGCTTGCAAGGCAGACGCCGGAACCACTGAGCTAATCCTCCGGCCCTTGTGCCCTTTGTATTTGTCAGAGTATGATGATGTAGTTAATCGCTTCCATCTGTCTCCCCATACTGGGATGCAGCTGCCCAGCGTGGGGACCAAGCCTACTGAGTCTACCTTGCAGTTCCCATACTGATATAACCATGCCTGGTAGACCAGAAGCCCTGTTCTGTAGGCCACGCCTTCTTGGCACAGGTGGATACAGGGCTTCTGAGGATGGGAGATTGTTTAAAAAGAATCACCACAGTCACCAGCCCTCGCTTTGCCTGGGAAGCCGCCTGTTCCTTGTTCTTGCAGTAAGGCCAACTTGCTTCAGCAGTTGGTTTCTGGGCTGTGTGGAGTCACACAGGGTCACCTCAGCATGCCAGCTGCTTCTGAGCATCCCATTTTGGGGTACACGAAGCAGTTGAGGCCAACAGCTGCAGGCATTTGAGCTTGTTTTTATGTCTACTATTGTGCCTAAATCTTTCAGTTTTGATTCCAGCAGAGGGAGTTGCATTAAAGATGTCGAGTAACTCAGTCTGGAGAAAAAATGTCCGTGTTTTGCTTCCTCTAGAGCGACCGCCTTCTGATCAAAGGTGGGAAGATCGTGAATGATGACCAGTCCTTTTATGCCGATTTGTATGTGGAAGACGGTTTGATTAAGTAAGTTTCCACCAAAAATATCCTCTTGAATCATGTATGTGCATGTTGATTATGTGGTATCCAGGCAGTTCGTGTTTGAGTGAAATTCATGTAAATGTGTTCTTCTTCTTCTTCTCCTCCAAAACCCTACTCCCTGGAAACCGCGAGGTGGGTGGCAGTGATTCATCGTTTGCCCTGGATGATGGAAGTCTCGCCAGTTAGTCATGAGTTCTCTGGAAATAGAACAACGACTTCCATGTTTCTGAGTGTTCCTGTAGTACTTAGTAAGATGCTAAGCTCATAGTAGGTGCTTAATAAATACCATTGAGGGCTCCTCTACTGCATCCATCAAGGAGCTCCAGCCTTGGTCAGTAGGTTCACAAGTAGAGACTTGTGAAAAACCAGAAAGAAAATAATTAATTGTGTAGGTTGGGTCTCCCAGGGAATCTCTTCTTGTTGCTTTCAGACAGATTGGAGAAAACCTCATCGTCCCAGGGGGCATCAGAACCATCGATGCGCATGGCCTGATGGTCCTGCCTGGAGGAGTTGATGTCCACACAAGGCTGCAGATGCCTGTGCTGGGCATGACCCCCGCTGATGACTTCTGTCAGGGGACCAAGGCCGCGCTGGCAGGAGGGACCACCATGATCCGTGAGTGTCTGAGCCCCACCTCTCAGGGGCTGCTTCTGTGTTTCATGAATTGTTCCATATTAGTGGAACAATTTCTCGGTTTTTTCCCCTTTTATCTCAGTCTGAAAAAGCCTCGAGTGCTTTTGTTTCCTCGTTTGGGGTCGTTCTTGTCTCATTCTGGCCAGCTCTGGAATGCTCTGGATTTCTGGGCAGCAAACGGATGTGTGTCCCTTGTTATTTCCCGGGGAACGGGAAGCCGGCCAATGCTAGGGTTCGGGAAACCCAAATGCTTTAGACAAGGGGCAGGTTGGTTGGATTTGCAGAAATTTCTGCCCGTGTTAAGAACAGTTAAAGATGGAGGCTGTAATTTTTAGGGAAAAAAAGATGACAGCGATGTACTTATTATTCCATAACAACCACCATCAGAGTTTCTATTTCCTTAGGCTTCTGTGTGCCAGGCTGAGCTCTGTCCTGACAGGATTTGGGTCCCAGGTGCTGCTGTAAAACCCTTCAAGGTTGGCACAGGGCCCCTGCTCATGAGATGAACTCACTGGCGCCCTGGAATCTTGCACGTGTAAGTGCAGGAGCCAAGATGAGACCCCAGAGCCCAGCGCCTTCCCTCACAGCAGCCGGGAACCCCTTCAGCTCAGCCCTGAGCAGAGGTCTCCACAGAGGTCTGAGGAACCTCGCTGAAGCCCGGCAGCCTGCGCTCCCGGCGGTCCCGCTGCGGGACCTCACCCAGCCGGGCAAGAGCCTTTCCATACGGGGTCAGGAGGATTAAAAGCGTTAACTCACACAGCTCTTTCCACGCCCGACACAGAGGAGCTGCTGTCTCTGTGGCTGCCGGGGAGGGCAGTGCTGAGCCCGCGGGGCACTTCCCGCATGGCATCCAGCCATGGCTGCACTCAGTTTGGTTCGGTTGACCTAGCAAGAAGTGAAGGCAAACCAGCAGCAGGCCGTGCTGTCACTGGCTGAGAGGCTGGCTTCCTCTGGCCACCGCTCCCCGGGGCGCTCTTTGCTGTGGCCCAGGCAGGTGGGACAGCCACTGAGGGGTCTCTGGGGGACACAGAGACCGGAGGTGCGAGGCTGCACTGGGGTGGCCCGGGGAGGGGAGGCACCAGCTTCCTGGGGTCCTGGTTCCGTGACCTAAGCCCCTGGGCAAACAGGCCCGCGTGAGGGACGCGCAGGGCGGAGGCAGAGTCCGCTGCCCGGGACGGGGTTTGCCTTCCGTTTTCACGCGCACTCTGTGCTCCCTCCTGGCCCCCAGGAGAGGCCAGGGAGCGGGGTTTGCACCCGGACGTCTGCTGACAGGGGGGCGGCACCGCAGCGGTGTACTGAGGCACGACGGCACCGTTCAAAGCGTAGAGTCCGCGAGGCCTGTGGGAAACCAGCCCAGTGCTGGGTGCAGTCTGGAGACGCTTGGCACTGTGGAGCCAACGCAGCGGGCAGCACGCTGCTCCACTTGGCCCCAAGCTGCCTCACCTGTGCCATAGGGGGGCAAGAGCCCTGGCTGCCACAGTCCTTCCGGAACAAGGTGGTTTGAACGTGAGCTCCTCTCTCACTCCCTGCACAGAGAGGCTGCGGGATGTGGGCCAGAGGGTCCCTCGAGCAAAGCAGGCAGGGGGCCGTGTTCTCGGCAGAGGTACCCATCCCCCGACCCCGCCTCGCTGTCTCCCGGAGGCAAGAAACCGAATATCCGTGGAAGCAGTGGTGGGACCCAGCTAGCAGGCGGGGAGCCTGGCTGAGCACCGTGCCGCCCCCACAGTGGACCACGTGTTCCCCGACGCGGGTGTGAGCCTGCTGGCCGCCTACGAGCAGTGGCGGGAGAAGGCGGACGCCGCGGCCTGCTGTGACTACTCGCTGCACGTGGACGTCCCCCGCTGGCAGGAGAGCATCAAGGAGGAGCTGGAGGCCCTGGCCAAGGACAAGGGTGAGCCCGCAGGTGGCAGGAGACGGGAGGTTAGGCTGGGTGGGGAGTGGTCCTTGCCCCGACCCCTGTGTCCTGTGGACTCTGCTGACCTGACCCCAAGAGCCGGTGTACAGGACTGGAGTAGACGTTAACGAAAAATCACTTAAAGTCAGTTCTGCTCTCTGAGGCTTTACACTTGCAGTCACCTCTCTTGCTCACAGATCCGAAGAAGGAGGGGGTTTCTAAAGGCCATCTTCTTGGGGTTCCCAGTTCCCAAAGAGTACAGTCCTCCCACAGTGCTTCCGGAAGTCAGGACTCGCACCTCCTTGCGTGCGGCTAGAGCAGGTGGTCAGCTGTTGGTTCGGGGACCTTACCACCGACAGCGGCTCTGCCTCTGCGCTGCTCTTCCTTAGCCTCAGGGAGGCTGCAGCGTAGGGTCTCTGAGCAGAGGTAAAAGCCAGGCACCTGCAGAGGGCCCTCACCCTCGCTGGCTGGTGCCACGGATGGGCCAGGGGCGCTGTGCTCGCCAGATGATATTACAGGGCAGACCTGCGTCCTGGCCAGCAGCCTCCCTCTGATACTCCAAGGCAGGTCCCACTGGGAGGATTTCTCAGATGGCCCAAGGTGGCTCCGTGTCCCCTCATTGCTCATTAGCTTATCACATCAGCTCTTTGGACCCACTAAGGAGAGGGGCTGTGGGCTGCATGGGTTTGAAAGGTGGGTGGGTTAGAACTGCCTGCAGGCCTCGGGGACTTGCACAGCCCCTGTCCCAGAGATGGCAGATCTCAGCCCTCTTCTTCACCGGACCCTCCTGCTTTCCCCGAGAGCCAAGCGCTGGGATCTGCCCGTCCCTCACAGCATTTCCCACAACAGGAAGGACTGAGGCCTCATAGACAGAAGACACAAAGTGGCGCAGGCTGGGCCGTGTTTCTAGAGAGCTGCCGGAGCTCAGGCAGCAGGCGCTCGCTGCTCTGTCTCTAGCAAGGGTAGAGGTCTTCTGACACCTGGGAGGGATCTGCACCTGCCTCTGGCACCGGGTGAACCCAGCATATAGGGAGCGTGGGGGAGGGGCTAGAACGTGGCCCCCTCCATCCACGTGGTCCAGCTTATCTACAGGACCGGGTGGGGAGGGAGATGGTTGTGGGTGGCCGTCAGCGGGCACAGCCGCCCGTCCCTGGACACCTCTGGAGAGTGGGGAGTGGCAGAGGACCCTTGGGCTCCCTGATCTTTTCCTGCCTCTCCTCCAGGTGTGAATTCCTTCCTGGTCTTCATGACATACAAGGACAGGTGCCAGTGTACTGATGGCCAGGTAAGCGCAGGTAGAGAGAGAGGGGAACAAGCAATGGTGTGTCAGGCCACCCCCCGAGCAGACATGGCCCTGCAGATGCGGACCCCTGGGCATTTCTCTTCCCAGATGTATGAGATCTTCAGCATCATCCGGGACCTGGGAGCCTTGGCCCAGGTGCACGCGGAGAACGGCGACATCGTGGAGGAGGTGCTGCAGGGATGGGTCTGGGGGAGGCGGGGCTGCGAGGTGCACCTGGATGATACTCAGTGGAAGCACCTAATCTCATACACCTTCAGGGAGGGAGTATTAAGTGTATTACTATAAACAGCTTCTTGCCCAGGATCAAAAGTCAAGTGAATCAGGGGCTCCTGGGGGCCTTTGGAGCCACGATAGCTATTTTCCCATGACCACCGCACTTCTTACCAAAATAGCCCAGAACCATGTCATTGCTGGGGCCCAGGACTGGGAGTTTCCCAGCGCCCCAGTCTTAGCCTTGGGGATTGAGGCCCCCGCGAGTCAAGGGCTTCTGCCGGGCACTTCCCACCAGTGAGCGCAGTGCTGAGCTCTGTGTCCTTCTGCCTCATCTGAGACAGCCCCGGGGCTACGAGGCAGGCCAGTGTGATCCCTTGGTCGGGAGGGTCTCCTCTAGCACCTTCCTCCGTGAGCTTATGGCGGTGGGGCAATGCTGGGATGTGTCCTGGTGGCCCAGGGCCCCAAAGCAGGCCCTGCCAGCCATGGACTTCACGTCGGGGTTCGGCCACCCCTCAGGGCTGGAGCAAGGTGTCCTGTTGGTTTATTTAGGAGCAGAAGCTGTTGCTGGAGCGAGGCATTACTGGCCCTGAGGGGCATGTGCTCAGCCACCCTGAGGAGGTAAGTCTGGCTCGTCCCAAGTGCCATGGGGACAGTGCCAGGGGGCAGACTTCATCCCCAGCTGGCATCGCCACCTGGGGCTGAGCTCAGTTCTGTCCTTGTTTTGCGATCTGGGCAAGGCTGTGCTTACACTACTCCAATCTGGGGGCACGTATCAACACCGTCCCTTGCTGGGTACATGTTCCCTCTGACCACTGGTCACCCTGTGGCCTTCGCCTGAGGCTGAGAAGACAGTGTGGACGGGGCTCCAAAAGGCCAGCTCGAATCCCAAGCACTGAGCCCTAGGCTGGGCCCTCAGGCCAACGTGCATCTCACGGGTGGTCCGTGGCTGCCCCAGGGCCCTCACGTGGCCGAACGTCCACTCCCCTCACCCATCCCTAGGTGGAGGCTGAGGCTGTGTACCGAGCCGTCACCATCGCCAAGCAGGCCAACTGCCCGCTGTACATCACCAAGGTGATGAGCAAGGGTGCTGCTGACGTGGTTGCCCAAGCCAAGCGCAGGGGTGAGTGCCAGGCCTCCTCCTGCATGCCGGATCGGGGGATGGTCTCGGACTCCCGGGAGCTGGCTAGCTGGGGGGGTGAGGAGGGTGAGGAAGGCAGGCCGACAGAGAACAGAGCCCGTGGCCTGGCCTGCCCTCTCCATGGGGACCCTCCTGCTGAGATGACACCAGGAATACAGCCAAGGAGATTCAGGAGTGTGAGTCTCTAGGAGGGGGAGGGCGGAGCCCGAGTCCCGTGCCCTGCGAGACCAGCACTTCCCACCAGGGAGCCTTGATGCAAACCAAATGGCCTGTTCACGTGTTTCCGTGGAAGTTAGGGCAGAGTTCCGCTGAGCACGTGGCCTGTGTGTGTGCGTCTGTCCTTTGGCCTGGCCGCCTGGCTGTCCCCAGGACAGCTCCTGTTTCCCAGGAGGTCTGCACTTTAATATTTGATGTACACCAGGAGCTGGGGTATACCCCCTGAGGGCAGGAGTAGGAAACCTGGCCAGCGGGAGGCCGCCCATAGGCCTGGCGGTGGGCATGGCACCCACAGCTCTCAGCAGGGTCCAGCAACCCACGTCACTGAAGAGGCCCACAGTTGGGGCAAGGACCGGATGGTGGCTGAAGGAGGTGGCACCTCATTTCCCCATCTCCTGACATCCCCATGTTTAATAAAGAGAACTCATTTCCCAGATGTGCCTGGAAGAACTGGGTGTCCTAGAGTGGGTGTGGGCATAGACCCAGACCTATTTTCTGCAACGAGGACCGAAAGAGAAACTCACTTTGTTAAAAAGGAAGAGGACCCATGAGGTTTCTGGGTGCAGGGTGAGCGGGTCTTCAGGCTTGGCCCAGGAGGCTCCCGTCTGCCCCCAAAAGCTGTCCTGCACGAGGGCTGGCATTGCCAGGCCACCCCCACACCATGCTGAACTTGGCATTTCTTCCCCGGTCAGTAGTGGGAGCAACCTCAGCCTGGAGCGAAGCCCTGGCCGGGAAACACGGACGGGCTGTAGGGGCTGGAAGCCTATCACTGCCCACCGGCCTGCTGGCCAGGGTTCCGCTGCAGCCGGACGCCTAGCGGAGGGGAGGGATGCGGAGAAGACTCACCGTTAGCCCCTGCAGCCCTCCCCCGAGGGACCCCTTGGGCGGACGTCAGGGCCCCAGAAAGGAAGACAAAGGAAGCAAGGGACAGCGGGGGTTGTGAGCAGTGGCCGTGCTCTGGTCTTGGGAGGACTGCAGACTGGCAGGGGGCGCCTGTCACCGGCTTTGCCCCCTGCAGGAGTGGTCGTGTTTGGAGAGCCCATCACTGCCAGCCTGGGTGCGGACGGCTCACACTACTGGAGCAAGAACTGGGCAAAGGCTGCAGCTTTTGTCACCTCGCCCCCCATTAACCCGGACCCCACCACTGCGGACCACCTTACCTCCCTGCTGTCCAGGTGAGCGGCCGCTCAGAAGCCCAGGCCGGCACGCGGGCCCACACCTGCCCTGCTCACTGGTGCCCCCACCACATGAACCCGGGCTCCGCAAGGAGTAGATGGTGGGGAGGCGCAGCGACCTCGGGCCCCGCTGGGGCTTCCCTCACTCCGGCCCCTCGCGTGGGAGCTCGCTCTGCATCGGGACCCCTCGGGCAGCCAAGCGGCCGTGCGGCCTGCCCAGGAGGGCCAGGGCTCCTGGGCTCCTCTGACCCTAGCCTGTTCCCAGCGGGGACCTCCAGGTGACGGGCAGTGCCCACTGCACCTTCACCACTGCCCAGAAGGCCGTTGGCAAAGACAACTTCACACTGATCCCTGAGGGCACCAACGGTGTTGAGGAGCGCATGTCGGTGGTCTGGGAGAAGTGTGTGGTGAGTCCAGGCTGGGGCTGTCTGGCATTCTGAGGGCGGCCCACCCCAGCTGCCCTGCAGGGCCCTGGAGACCCTCCACGCATGACTCACAGCTGGCGAGGGGGCAGCCGTGGCCCTCTCCTGCCCTGCAGATTCAGCCCTCATACATATATATCAGAATATCACCTTATACCCCATAAATATGTACATTATTATGTGTCACTTCAAATTCAGATGTTTTTAAAAAGTGCACTTACACGCTCTGGCAGGAACAGGCCCCTTACGCCACCCTGCCCGGTGTCTGACCCTCCACTGAACTCCCAGCCCACCCCTCCTCTCAGGAGACTGTCAGGGTCCTTCAGGGAATGACGGCGTTACCACTTACCCCACAAAGTGATCCCAGAAACGAGCCCCATCCACGGCGCAGCCACAGCAGGGCCCGGCCAGGGTGAGCCTATGTCGAGTCCTGGCTGGCCCAGGTTACCTGGGCACCTTGGTGACATTCACGGGAGACCTGACCCCACGGTCCCCTCAGCTGGCCTTCTTGATTCTCAGGCATCCGGGAAAATGGACGAGAATGAATTCGTGGCTGTAACCAGTACAAATGCCGCCAAAATCTTCAATTTTTACCCAAGGAAGGGGAGAGTAGCTGTGGGCTCCGATGCCGACCTGGTTATCTGGAACCCCAGGGCCACAAAGATCATCTCTGCCAAGACCCACAACGTGGTAAGAAAGCCCAGGCCCTCTGTCCTGCCGGGCCCAAGGCGCTCCCCAGGCGAGAGCCCCACCCCGCCCGGCACGGCGCTGGGCAGCCTCGCCTGGCTCTGGCCCGGCCATCTCACTGGCTCACTGGTGCTTCTCCGAGGGGTGTGGCAGGGCTGGGCCTGCGTCATCCATACAGATGACGATACTGAGGTGGAGGGGCTGCACCCACCCGGGCAGAGGGCAGGTGCCCAGTCGGCTGCTGCCCACACGCCCTCTGCTGCCGAAAGGACCTTGTGACTCAGACGCCTGGAGGCTGAAGGGTGGGTGCAGCTTTGCGCGTCTGCCGGACACACCGGACACACAGGCCTCTCCCCCCAGAATGTGGAGTATAACATTTTCGAAGGAGTCGAGTGCCGAGGAGCCCCCGCGGTGGTCATCAGCCAAGGCAGGGTCGTGCTGGAGGATGGGAACCTGTCTGCCACCCCCGGGTCTGGCCGCTTCATCCCCCGCAAAACATTCCCAGACTTCGTCTACAAGAGGATAAAGGCCCGAAACAGAGTAAGGGTGGCGTGGCACCGCGGGGCCCTCGGGTGGGCGGGCAGACGGGCAGCCCTCGGCCAGGCGAGCCCTCGGGGTGAGGTTTTGCTCCTGGCCAGCCTGGCCCTGGCCCCCAAGTGGTGCTCATTGCTTGTCCAGGTCCCGCTGGCTGGGAGTGGGTCAGAGCCTGCTGTGGGGGGAGGACAAGGAGGCTGTCTCTGGCCAGAAATCTGGGCACCCACAGTCAGCTGGTAACTTACGTGTCCTTCGTACTGGTCCATGTTCAACCGTGTCTGGCACATGTCTGCGCCGGCCATTGGTGCTCTTCTCACACATACTGTGCATACCCCACACATACACATCCGCATGCGCATGCGTGCACAGGACAGTATAGCAGTTAGTGTACAGGCTGGTATACTGTATGTATCCCAGCTCTGCTTCAGGTGCCCCAGGGGGATCCGGGACTCCATGGGGAGTGCCAATGGCGTGGAGCGGGGGCTGGTCTCCTGGGGGAGGCGCTGGCATGGTTTTGTCCTTCCTAGGAGGGTGGCAGCCCACTAATTTGCAGATAGTCTTTAAAGCACTCAGAGCCCACAGAGCTGCCAGCCCAGATCTGACCCTGGGCTGCTACCTCCTCTGCCAGGGTTTGAGTGGGCGAGGCCCTGGCCCAGGCCTGGGACACACTCTCCTCTCCCCTCCCCCAAAGGGGGGATGGGCAGCGGTAGGGCATTGAGTCCCGAGGCCGTGGGGCTCTGCCCCCACCCACCTGCTCTCCTCATCAGCCGACTGTGACACACGGCTCTTCCCAGGCAGAGGCCCATGGGAGCCAACCTGCCCCCAGGGTAGCTCGGATCTGGCATTTATGGGTGTGACCCAGGATCCTGAGGGGGGTAGTTGCCCAAAGCACAGCCGCATCTGAAAGTCTGATGTCAGCCTCAGGGCCATTTGTCCCTGGGGCTCCTGGGAGATGCTTTGCTCCTGCCACTGAGGTTGTTACTGAGTGTGTGTGCATGAGTGTGCGGGGGACCTGCGGGGAGGGTCGTGTGTACAAGTGTGCAGATCTACAGGGATGTGTGCACATGTGGGCAGGGGTGTGTGTGGAGAGGGGGAACTTTGAGAGGGAGGCCTGTGTGTCCCAGCTGTGCGGAGGTGGGGTACGGACCTGAGCAGGCCCTTCAGGCAGGGGTGCTCTCTCCAGCCGATGGGGTGGCTCAGTTCCCTCATACCCGGCCCGCTTGGCCCACAGCTGGCAGAGATCCATGGTGTGCCCCGAGGCCTCTATGACGGGCCTGTCCACGAAGTAATGGTGCCCGCCAAGTCAGGGAGCAGCACCCAGGCCCGTGCGTCCTGCCCAGGCAAGATCTCAGTGCCACCCGTGCGCAACCTGCACCAGTCAGGATTCAGCCTCTCCGGTGAGTTGAGCCTGGAGTGCAGGGTGAGGGCTCTGCGGCCAGACCCGGAGGTGTTTGGGGCCTCCCGGCCTCAGGCACCAGGGCCTAGTGTGTGCCTGAGTTCGCTGACTGTAGCAGGCGCCCCCCCTGCCCTGATGTGTGCGGGCCATCACTCGGAGCCCACCGAGTCCCATGCCAGGGACTTATGTGTACTGCAGAAACCAGCTCCCCCCAGCCAGCCAGCCTGAGTCACTGTGATGCCTCGGGAACTGTTGCCCTGAAATGCCTGGGAGGCCACAGGCACAGGCTCCTGGAGGTGCTAATGGCCAGAACCCAGCCTCTGGGTCGGGGCTCTGCTGCGCCTCCTGTAGGCCGGGAACTGAGGAGCAGGCAGAAGCCTGGAGTACCCAGGTCCTCCCTACAAACTACAGCTGGCCCTGTCCCTCTTTCCCCACCAGCCTGATGCTGCCTCATCCTCCTGTTTGGGACGGTGCAGGCAGTCCCTGGTCGCCTGCTGGGGGCGCAGGACCAGGGGCGGGTTCCTCTGAATCCAACAGTCTTGCAGCTGGGTGTAGCTTCTCCCGTCACATGGACCCATGACAGAGACGAGGCAGGAAGGCTTCCTGGAATCTCCACAGATCTTAAGGGTTCATCAGGCACTTTCCTGTGGTCTTAGAGCCTCAAGGATTCGGGACCCTGCCTGGCCACTTGATCTACCAGCCAGGGTACACTGTGTGAGGATGGAAGGCTCTGTAGGCCTCACTCACCTCGGGGTGCAGGGGGCCTGCCCGCCCTCCCCCTCTTGGGTCAAAGGGAACCTCCACACACTGCTTCGTTCTTACCACTCCTCGCTCCCCTTTTCCTCAGGGTCTCAGGCAGATGATCACATCGCCAGACGCACTGCTCAGAAGATTATGGCGCCCCCTGGTGGACGTTCAAACATCACTTCTCTTTCCTAGACTGCCGGGACTCGAGGTCCAGGGGGATTCTGTCCCCCCTGGCGAGTGGTATAAAGACCACTCACCTCAGTTAGCTCTTTCCTTCGTAGAAGTTACTTTGAAAGGTGCTCTGCCTTACCTTTCCCTTCCCCATTAGCTCTCCTTTTGGGGTCCCAGGTCCTATTATGAGGAGCCCCCTCAAGTGGGATGAATTTGGGGAGATTTCACTGCCAGGGTGAGGAGGCTAGACATGACAGTCGACAGCTCCGGTGGTCCTCAGCCTGGGCGCTAGGCGCTCTGATGTCCACTTGGCTTCAGCGTGAAGACAGGGGCCCACCGAGGAAAGGGTGTGGGGAACCCTGGGGATTTCATAGTGGGAGTAGCTGGCTGGGGCTTCGAGCTTATGAACCCACAAGGGCCTGGTCTAGCTTGTTGGCTGCCTCCTCCCCATTAGGAATCACTGCCCAAGCACACCTGCCTGCCCCACGGTGCTGAGGTGCTGCAGTCCCTCGGGGCCTGTCACCTGTCTCCCTGGCACAGGGAGGAGAGCGGGCAAGCGGAGCTTCCGGCCTCACAGAGCTGCTGTGACTTCAGGGATCTACCAGGAACTTAGCATAGGGCGGCTCCCTCCTGAGCAGGGACCCGTGTGTGCACACGTCCAGGGACCACACCTGAGCTTCCGCAGGGGCCGTCCCCAGGGAAGTCTCAATATCCTTTAGCCAAGATGTTCTCCTTTTACTATGAAACGTGTATTTCCATAGGTTTATTAGCATAGCAGTTTTGTACAGTGAGGAAACTGTAGCCAGCAACCTATGCATGCTGCCGCCCAGACGGGGCGTTCTCGGCCCAGTGCGCGTCAGGTCAATTAAACACGCCTGGGTTAGAAGCTCCCGTGTGTGGACAGCCTGGCTTCCTCCCCTCACCCATGCCGAGTGGCCGCAACCCCCGCAGAAGGCTGGACTGCAGGGGCACGGGCACCTGCCGATGCTGGAGCTGTGGAGGACCAGCTGCCACTCACGTGGCGCAGGGCGGGCCCGGGCCTCCGGGCAGAGCAGCCTCAGCATCCTGGAAGGCGGAGTTGCTCTGGCTCCTGGCCTTGGCCCCTCACGGAGATGGCGCCAGTGTGTACTCCAGGTGGGGAGTCCCGCCCAGCAGCAGGGTGGCCTCCCTGCCCACTTACTACCACTGTCCTCTGGCCCCGTCGGGCGCTGGCGCTTCGCCCGCAACCACTGACGGCGCACACCGGCGTCAGGGCTCCCCTGAAGCACCGTGGGTCGCGGCAGATCTGCCGGAGAAGACCCTCGAGGCGCCCAGCACTTCCTGGGCTCCCCCGGTCCAGATGCGCTTGGTCAGGGAGGCCTGGGAACCAGCATCCGCCCGGGCTGATGTCCACGGGCCAGTGTCTCCCAGCAGAGACGACACTGAGGGAACTGGTGACGTCCCGTCCCTGCCAGCGTCACCAGAAGCAGCAGCACCCGAGCTTCCTCACCCATGAACAGCCGCCCCCGGGTCTCCCGGAGCCCAGGCAGCTGGCTGTGGCCGTGCTGCCGTCCCAGCTGGCTTGGGTGGCACATGCGTCCTTGTGTGCTCGGCGCTCTGAGCAGCTGACGCTGAGCCTTGCTGAGAGCGGAGGGCCGCTCCCACTGCGCCTGCGCGGGGGCGGGAGGGGCCTGCGAGCTGCGGCTCCTCCTGCAGCTTCGGACCTGACTCCGCACAGCCAGCCGCGCCCGCCCAGCCCTGGGAACACTCCGGCGCTGTCATTTCGTAGCCCTGCAGGCAGGAGGGGGGTGCTCCTTAGGGTGGAGCTGGCCACGAACGTGGGACACTGATTCCCCAGAAGCCCGGGCAAGCCTGTCCGCGGCCGGTGCAGCCCACTTGCCCTGTGACCATTCTGACCACGAAACCCCAGGGCAGCCGTGAGAGGCCCGTGGACCGCCGTGGTCCCGGCCCACAGGAGCGGCGCTGTGTGAGGTGCTCCCGGAGGCCCCCAGGCCCTGTCGTCCCACTTCAAGGCCACCATCAGCGGCCCTGCGGTTCCAGAACGTGTAGCGGCTGGGGAGTCTCCCCGGACCGGACCACGGTCCTGGGCCTTGGTGGGGCTCTGCCCGGCAGGAGCTGCCCCGCAGGGCCCGTCCTGGCCGCTCAGTCTGGACAGCCTTTCTCCGTGTAGGACCACGGGCACTGGGCCCCACCGCGCCACAGGCAAAGGACACAGACCACTGGACAGAGCTGTTCTCGTATTGTAATTCTCAGAGGTGAAAACTATACAGAAACACAGCGGAAGCAGCCGCGACAGTGTGTAGCTAGAAAACATTCTCGCCTCCCCCCGCCCCTGCCCCGGATGTACAAGACCGGAGCAGGACTGGGCCGCACCCCAGGCTCTGGCAGGGCCTGGCAACACGCTCACGTGTATGTACAGCCGAGTCCAAAGGGCACAGGGCTCCCGTGCCACCGTGCTGCCCTTCTGTGTCCTGCCAACTGGCGGTCAGAGGGTCAGGCTATGGCGTCCTTTCCTCCACACTGCAAGTAACCGGGGCCCGGGTGGCACTGGCCGGCCTGGCCCACCTGCCACCCTCCACAGCTCCTGCCGGTCTGGCTCACCCCAGCCTCGAAGGCAGGCTTTCGGGCACACCGTTGGCCCTGATGCCTCCAAAGCCGCCTGAGAGTCAACTCCCCCTGCTGCCTCCCAGGCAGCCTAGCTGCTCCCTCCCGAGGGGCGGGTGGAGCCACACACAGGCGGGGCCGCGCTCTCTGCCTCGCTGTCCGCCGCGGGCTCCGCTGCATCCCTGGTCTCAGGCGCTGTGAGGGGCTCGCTGGTGGGGTCCTGGCCCCTCTTCAGCCTGGGAACACAGGTGCCTATGCAGTTACGGTCGCAACGCAGTCCAGGAGCTGCTCTTGCAGACTCGTCTAAGGGTTGTGGGGCGTCTGTCAGGGACGTGGGGTGGGGGACCCCCGCCCCGGGGCGCTCAGGGAGCCTGCGGGCACATGGGGCCCGAGGGTGAGGTGCAGAATCGAGGCCTGGCCTAGCGCCCTTCTGGGGTTCAGCTCCTTCGGGACGCAGCTTTTCCTAGAAGCTGGTCAACAGTGCCTGGCTTGGCCTCTGACCGCCAGGATGAAGCCCCGACCGGCCCCGCACCACCCCCTACGTTCTTCCCGGCTAACACAGAGCTGCCTGTTCCAGGAAGCTCTTCTCAGCCCCTCCAGGCCCAGGGCGCAGCCGGCCCCTCTGCCTGCACTGCGCAGTGCTTCCTCCTCCCGCCGGGTGGGTGGAACCGTCGGCCGCCTGTGCCCTCCCTGCCCCACCCGGACTGACACTCAGGAAAGGTTTGCTGGGTGAATAACTGAATCCCAGGAGTGGATCGTCGGGGCCGCCCTGACCCGAGCAGTCTGCCAGGTGTCTCCCCAGGAGACTGGCCACTGGCCTCATTTCTGACTAGAGGACACCCGGGCAGCCCGTGCCGGCGTCTGCAGGGCCTCCCTCCGCTCCCCTTCACGGCCACTCCAGCTCCCCGGAGAAAGCAGGACCGCAGCATCCCCGGCCAGTGAGCCACGTGGCTGCCGGAGTCTCTGGGGCTTAGTGGTCGAGAAATTCTCGGCCGGATTTCCCCTCTTGCACCAACTCCCACCCCACCCCTCCCCCACAAACACCAACTCACTTTTCCCTGTTAAAAATCACGAAGTCCTGCTGGATGGCGTCGAGGCAGTCCTGAAGGTAATCGTTCTCCTGTGGGTGGAAAGGCCGTCAATGTGGCACACTGCCAGGTTCCGCCCCCACCCCGGGGCAGACCAGGGCGGTGCCCTCAGGCTGCTGAAGGAGCTGCACTCTCCGCAGCAGCAGCAGCATCCGCAGGTCTCCCTGCTCGCACCTCCTGCAGCTCAAGCGCGGGCTGCACTGAAGACTGCTGGGAGCAGCAGAAATGCAGGGAAGGCGAGACTCACAGCCGCGGGGGGTTGTGGCCAGGACCCTGCCGGGAAGGACGTCTGCTCTGAAACCTGGGAGGCGACGTGACGCAGGGGCCCCGAGCTCTGACTCCACTGTACCAAATGGCAGATGCCCCCTGGTCCTTGCTACAGAGAAACAGATTCCTCCCTGGAAACGCAGGTTACAACCACAGCGGGGCCTGGCGAGGCACCTTCACCCCGCAGGGGCGGCTTGCACCTACTGGCCTCGCTTCATTACAGTAACTGGGACTTGGGGAAACACAGCCCGCCCAGGAAGAGCTGTGGGCCTGGGTCACATGTGCCAGCAGGACAGCCAGTCCAGCAGCGGCCCTTGAGGGCTGCAGATGGGGTGCTGGTGGTTAAGTGTGAGGCCAGGCGGGGGTGTCTGTATCCCACAGCTCTGGAATCGATTTCCCAGCAAAAGCCACTGCAGCAGGTTATGATATGCCGTGGACAGTTCCCGGGGCCTTGGAGGGAATGATGACTCAGATGGAGCGTGCAGAGCATCCCTGAAGGAGTGCTGGGGAGGGGTGAAACCTCAGAGCGGTCAGTGGCTCGAGATGAAAGATCCAGGGGTCCACCAGGTGGCCACTTCTGAAGGTACCTTTCAGTAGGGAGCGTTAGGATGGGGTCGCCCATTCCAGGGCTGAGTCCCCTTGCATCTGGGGGGGGTGTGAGGCAGCATAAGAGCAAAACAAGCCAGGTGGCCACACTTAACCTGCAGGAAACGTGGGTAAAACCGCGCTAACAGACAACTGCGTTGGGCATAAACAGGGTCTATGATGGTGTGCAAAAGAGCCTGGTGTTTCTGGGGTCAGAAGGAGACCCCAAGGTCACATATAGAGGCAGATGGCACGGCAAAGGCTGTCAGCATCCGTCTGGAAGCCAGTACCCACCTGCTTTCTAGTCTGATCCCATCCTCGAACAGAGAACCCATAGACTGAGGGGTAGCAGGTTCCCATGGTGTGGAAGGCCAGTTCCTTCCCAGCAAATGCACACGGCAGGGATGTGCACCCTCCCCAGACACCTATGGCCTTTTCCTCCCAGGTCTGCTGGATGCAGAGTCTGAGATAATGACCGGCCCAAATCCAGCTCGTGTGCTATTTTCCATAGGCCCTGAGGCAGGCTCCGGGTGACACATTTGGAACCTGGCTGAACTCTCAGACCTGCCTGCTCCTGCTCTGTGGATGACAGCTATTAGATGGGAGAAAAGGAAATGGCGAGATGCTGGTCAAGCGTAAAGATTCAAGTATGCAAATGAACACATTCTGGAGACCTAACACACCATGGTGGCAAGAGTTAACGATGCTATGCTGCACGCTTGAAATCTGGTGCAAGGGTAATCTTTAAATCTTTTCATCATACATTCCACACACGCATACATATCATTACACAATGGTAATGATACAGATGATGCGTATGTTAATTAACTTATTTGTGCTGTTGCACAAAGCACACTTACATTAAAATTTCAAATTGTGGAGCCGGAGAGTTAGCTCAGTGGTTCCGGCGCCTGCCTCACAAGCGCAAGGTCCTGAGTTCGATCCGCATAACCACATACAATGCTGGGCGTGGAGACTCACGCCCACCAGCCATCAATACCACATACCACAGTGCTGGGTGTGGTGGTTCACGCCTGTCATCCCAGCACTTGGGAGGCAGAGATAGGCGGATGGCTGAGTTCGAGGCTTGCCTGGGCTACATAATGAGCTCAGAGCCAGCCTGAACTACAAAGCGAGACACTGTATCAAAAAAAAAAAATTTCAAATTGTACACTTTAAGTATTCACAGTCTGTGTACCTTGGTGATACCTCAGTGAAGCTGTCAACACAACTACTGTAGCTGAAACTTGCCCCGGCTCCAATGAACCAGCCTTGACAATAAATGTAAAACAACATCATATGCAGGACGGAGTGACTGAGACAGACCATGGTCAAAGACTTCCTAAACTTTATCTTTTAACTTATAGGGCATATGTATGGGTGTGCATAGGGGTGTCCCCATATTTTTTCTATTTAATTCACAAGTCTGGCCCTTCAAGAACCAGGTGGATGCTGACAGTGGATACTGGGCAAGTCCCCATTTAACCTAGTGGAAGCTCCCACTATGGCTCCCGAGCTGAGCGGAGACTCTACAGAACAGGCTGGCAGGGCCTATGGCGTCTGGCTACTGTGTGACAGAAGCATTCTCTCCAACCCCTATCAGCAAGGAGCACAGAAACAGTCTGCATTTACCTGGGAAGGACAACAGTGTCCTTCCGCGGTCTTGTTCTGTTCTGTCACATGTAGTCAGAACCTTCATCACCTGACGTCCACTCTAGAGAAAGCATTATGTTACTGCCGTGAGGTGAGAGGAAGCAGCAAGTCCTCTGGGTGCCCCTGTGAATCACATGACCAGGAAGGAGGGAAATACATCCTTCAGAGCTTAGGAGCATGTTCTGCGAGTAAAGGGGTTCTATGCTTAGGGGTTTCGGCATACGATCCTAGGGGGTATCCCTTGCAATGAGCAGAACAAGTGATTACATCTCACGCCGCTTTCCATTTGCAAACCGGGTTTTGTTCCTTCCACCAGAACAATGCCCTTCTGAGTGCCCTCCTTGTTTCTCATATTGCAAGTTTTTCATGCTGCCTGCTGGAAACATGAACCAGCCTCAGACGAGCCCATGCTCTTCTTCATGACCCTTTCCAGAAGTTCTGTCCCGTTCAAGGGTTTTCCTGCACAGTGTGTGCAGCAGGGGTGTACCAGTATCTGCAGAAGGCCCAAGGGGAACTCTGGAGATTTGCAGAGCTGCCTGTGTAAACGCCTCTACTTTCCAGGTAGCCATCTCCTCTCCAGAGCTCTGGCATGTCACTGGGGCTGTCCTGAAGGGAGTCACTGTCCTGGCAGGGGAACTGGCTGTAATCATCAAGACGGGCCAGGTAATTTACTTGGCTGTGTCTACTTCTTTGGCCCCATTTTGGTGTGGAGAGTTGGACAGCCTCTGATCGGTGGAGGTAATGCGGACCAGAGGGTCACAGCACTCAGGGATGGGTCCCAGGTCATGCCTAAGGCAGAAACCAGCCAGCAAGATGCTGAGACCGACAGAGGCGTGTCGGGAGGCTGAGGGACCAGGACCGTTCTGGAGGACACAGACGGCAACCATCGGCCATGGCCTCGGCAGCTGTGCAGCTCCATGGCAGGGGCGTGGCCCACCCCAATTAGCCTTCCACATACGAACTTCTCCTAGGAAGAAAAGTTCCGCAAGAGGCACAGCTCCAAAAATATCTAGAACAAGTGCTCCTGAGTGGCACAAAAAGTAGGCTGTCACAAGCACTGCGTGCAGCACCATGACACTCCTTTCCTCAGAGCTCTCTTTGGTGGGTTGAAGAGCTGTCAGCATCACCAGGGAGTCTCCGGTGGTGTCTGCCTCATCCCCGTTCTGCAGGCTTCTTTCTGAGCACCACACCCGTGACTTCTTCAGTGACACGCTATGGGCTGGCAGAGCCCTTTGCCCTCACACACACACACACACACACACACACAATCATAGCTAAACAGAAACTGAGGCTCCTCTAGGCCCTTATCACTGACTCCTGTGTCATTCATAAATGAGGATACCTAGCTCCCCTGGAGCAAACCACCTCACACAGCATCACGGTCCCCTAGAGGGTCCTGCAGGCATGGGTTCAAGCTGCTCTCCACAGGCCTCTGCCTGACCTCCAGCCCCTGAATGATGGCTCCTTGCCAGACGTCCTGAAAAACTCACAAGCACACAAATCCTCCCACCAGGTCAGACAATACGGACCCTTGACAAACAGTCTAAGCACTGACCCTCAGATGTTCCCTAGGGTGATGAAAGGCCTCAAAAATGGAGACCAGAGGGCTGGGATTTAGCTCAAGTGGTACCATGCCAACCTTGGATGCACAAGGACCTGAGTTCAATCCCCAGTACTGAAAAAAAAAATGGAGACCAGGGCTCCAATCCCTAACTTTGTTACCAATAGACTTGTAAGAAGCTCAGCTATAATCCCAAACTCCTCAAAATTCGCTAGAAACACAAAGGACCCAGAACAGTCTATGGGTCTTGAAAAGGAACTAAGAGGATTCATAGTTTCTCATTTCAAAACTTACTACAAAGCAGTACTAATCACAACAGTGTGTACTAACATTGATGAGAGGACACATAAATCAATGGAAGAGAATTGTGAGTCCATAAATAAACTCTTCTATTTATATTCAATTGATTTTTTAAAAAATGGTGCCAAGTAATTCAATGAGGAAAAATAGCCTTCTCAACAAATGTTGCTGGAAGTACTGAATATCCATATACAAAAGAAAGAAGTCAGACCTTTCCCTGGTGCCATTCATAAAAGTCACCTCAAAATGGACCCTAGATGTAAATGCAAAAGCTAATGCTATAAAGTACTTAGAGGAGGGGGCCAGAGACTTAGCTCAGTGGTTCTGGTGCCTGCCAAGCAAGCGCAAGGTCCCGGGTTCGATCCCTGGTAACCACATACAACAATACTGGGCATGGTGACTCACACCCACCAGCAATCAGTATCACACACCACAGTGCCAAGCGTGGTGGCTCATGCCTGTCATTCCAGCACTCAAGAGGCAGAGGCAGGAGGATTGCTGTGACTTCGAGATTTGCCTGGGTTACATAGTGAGCTCAGTGCAAGCCTGAAATACAAAGTGAGATCCTGTCTCAAAAAAAAAAAAATCCTTAGAGGAAATCAGAGGAGTTAAATCTCTGTGACCTTAGGTTACGTGATGGCTCTGAAACATGACAGCACAAGTAACAAAAGAAGTAGCTGCACTGAACAAAACCAAAGACTTTCCTGATGCACTGACACCCGAAAGAAGAGAAAGACAACGTACAAAATGGAGAAAAGTATCTGCAGATCATGTGACTATATGGCACTTGTATCAGAGCATAGAAACAATAACCCTCACAGAGCAACAGAAAGACAGACAAGGACTTGTGGTTTCGGCTCTGCCATGTAAACAATTTAGAAGTTTCCGCCCTCACTCTTGCACATGGGAAAAAGATGAACAAGCTGAAAGACAACCCTTTCTTTGGACACATCAGGAAGCAGAGGACAAGGGCTACCACTGCCCCCAAATCCAGAGAGAAGGCGAGGGAGTCCCCCAAGACTGGCCTTTCCGCTGGAGTCCGAATGGCAGCAGCACTTGCGCAGCAGCTCGGAGAGGCTTCCAGAGGTTGCATCTGCAAAATCCCTGTGGCCAGCTGGCAGGGTCCCAACCCTGTGGGTTCCGCCTCCCAGAATCTTCCCAGACGCTAATGAAGACTGAGCCCCACGCACTTGGACATGGGGAAGAAGGGAAAAGTAGCCCCTGAAACACATTCAGAGCCTTCTCCTTAATAAATGGGGCATCTGTTCTTCAAGAGGAAACACTTTTCTGTCTTAGAGGAGTTTTTCTCAATGCAAAACCCTCTAGCTTTCTGGTCTTACCCAGGGGTGGGGAAAAGATGTGAGAAACACCTGTAAAGGCTGTGGGTCTCCCAGGGGCCGAGATGCAGTCACAGGCTGGAGAGCACTCCTCGCCCACCTGCAGGCCTCCAGGATGAGGGCAGGTCACAGCCCACGGAGCTGAGACACCCTCTTCAACATGGATTCAGGGAAGCGGAAAGGCAACGCTAGGGGCAGGAACAAGGGCACTAAGGGGATGTGAAGCTCATGCACTTGCAGTGCCAGTGGCCAGCAGACGTCAGAAACAGCTATTTTCCGACAGGAAGGACACAGAACCTCAGGCTAAAGGCCCATCGGCCTCTGCTCCTATTATCTCATACACTATGTCCAGATTTCAGCCAAGAGTACAAGGTGCTTAAAGGCAAGAAGAAAGTCTAAAGACATAAAACTGCATCACAGGCAAACTTAAATGTGACACAGACTCTTATACGGAGGGTTCCAAAAGAAAAGTAAACAAATGCAGAAACAGACAGGGCATCCAAACAAGGTGACAGAAATCAAGCACACAGCCATGAGCATGAAGAGAGCCTCTGATGGGCTCAGCAGGGACTGGACCTGACGAGGAATGCACCCAGGAGGATGAAGAAACTGCTCTCATGGGGAAGAATGTCTCAAGCTGAAATCAAAGATGGGAAGAATTTTAAAAATGATATCTGTAAACAGCGGGACAAATTCAAAAGGTTTAAAATGCATAACTAGAATGCCAGGAAAAGAGACAGAGAACAGAGAATAAGAAATATCTGAAGTAGCAGTGGCTGAGAATTTTATGAAGTTAATGACAGACACCACACTACAGGTGTGGGAGGGTCAGTGAACACCATACAGGATATGGGACAAAAAGGAGGGGTATGTGATCCATACCTGGGCATGTCACAGTCAAGTTTCAGAAAGCCAAAACCAGAACGATCTCCAAAAAAGCCAGAAGAGGAAAAAAAACAACAGCCTATCAAAGAATTAGCTCAGATTTCTTGTCAGAAACTACACAAGAAAAAAAAAAGTAGAATGAAATATTTAAAGCATTGAAGGAAAAAAACTCAACCTAGAATTTCATCTGCAGTGAAATCCTTCCAACATGAAGCAAAAGAAAGACTTTCATGGTTATATAAAAATGGAGAAAATTCAGGACTATAGATCTGTCCTCAAGAAATGTTAGAAGTAACTGAAACTGGGTGTGGTTGTGCATGCCTATAATACCAATATTCTGTGAGGCTGAGGCTGTATTGTGAGTTTGAACTCAAAGATGAGAATCTCTCTCAAAATTAAAAAAATAAATAAATGGGCTGGGAATGTAGCTCACTGCAAAGGCCCTAGGTTCAATCCTCAGTACCACAAAACAAAACAAAACAAAACAAAAAACCCCAGAGCATTAGGGAAGTGAGCAGAGATTTAAAAATCTTTTATTCTTCATTTATCTAAAAGATGACCATTTAAAATAATACTAGTAATGATGTATTGATATATATACATATGTGTATATGTATGTATATATACATACATATACACACACATATACACATATACATATATATACATATACATGTATGTGTGTGTGTGTGTGGTGTACCAGGGATCAAACTCGGGCCCTTGTGCATTCAAGGTTGATGCAGTACCACTTGAGCTAAATCCCCAGCCCAGAAATGATGTATTGAATAATTACAGAATATAGGTAAATGAAAAGGATGCCAGCAATGTCCTAAGGGACAGGAGGAGCAGATTGAGGCTGTCACCTCTGCTGAGCAGGAAGTGGTGTGGAGCTGTTTGAAGAAAGACCTAGATAAGCTGAAGGCATATTGCAAATTCTACAGTGAGAACTACAAATATTTTTAAAAGAAATATATTTAAGGAGCTATGAGATGAGATAACATTGAATCACATTAATGCTTAATGAAAACCCAAGAAGACAAAGTAGAAGAAAGACAGAACAAATGCAAGTAGACAGCAGCTATAAACATAGTAGGCATTAATCCAACTATAGAATGGTCATTTTAAGGACAAGTGGTCTAAAACATACCATTTAAAAGACAGTGTCAGAGGGGGTTTTGACAGATGACCCAATATTTGAAAGATTAAAGAAACACTTCTTCAAGAAGTGCTCAGCCACTACCCGGTTGATGCTCAATACTATTAGTCAGAGAAAGGCAAATTGAAGCCACCTACTGCCTCACACTCGGGGTAATGGCTGTGATTGTCACAGCAGACAAACAAGATGACCACAGGAGCTGGCGCACGAAGACATCGGCACCCTCACACTGTGGGAAGGGATACAAAGTGGCACAGACGCCATAGAACAGTGTGGTGATTCCTGAAAACATGGACCAAAGAGGTGCAGCATCACTCCTAGGAGGGGACCCCGGAAATCCGCAGTGCATGTCCACATGAGGACATGCACGTGAGTGTTCGAAGCAGTATTATTCATAGGAGTCCCAAAGCGGAAACAGCCCAAATACCAACTAAGGAAGCCGTAGACAAAAATAACATGCAATACACCCATAAATAAAGCATGGTGTAGGGGTGGAATATTTGTCAGCAACAGGAAGACGAAGCCCTGCGTGTGCAACAGCACTGGGGGACCTCGGGACAACTTTGCCGGGAAAAGAGGCCGGTCACAAAGGACCATGTCCTGGAGGATTTCATTACCATTAAGTGTCCTGAACAGGCAAATCCATGGAGATAGAAAGCAGACGAGCATCTGCCATAGACTTCCGGCAGCTGTGCCCTGGTGTTACAATGAACAGTTCCTCAGCCCAGCAAGGGGGAGAGGGGCTGCTGATGGTGGTGGTGAGCCCTCAGCCTCATGAATATGCTAGAAACCGGTGAATTCTATGTATGTGAGGTATATCAAAATAAAACTGTTAAATAGAACAGTCTCAAGGTTCCTAATTTTCCAATAGAATATTGGGGTGTTTTTTCCTTGGCAGGCTGCCTTTCAGAATACCTCCTGCCCTTGGACCAAAACTGCTGCCAACAGATCCAAGACAACGGTGCCACCAGCACCACCCCACCTCAGCGGATGCTGACCTCACCTGCCCCTCCGCATGCCTCAGGGCACGTCAGCACGGCAACGTCCTGGGGGCTGGGGGGGCAGGCTGAGGAGGTCACCTCTGCTGAGCAGGAAGTGGTGTGAAGTTGGGCTCAGCATATTATCAATGCCGGGGTTTTGTAAGAACTTAACCCCAATCCTCTGCCAGTTTTTTTTTTTTTTTTTTTTGAGACAGGGTCTCACTTTGTAGTTCAGGCTGGCTCTGAGCTCACAATGTATCCCAGGCAAGCCTTGAACTCAGCAAGCCTCCTGCCTCTGCCTCCCAAGTGCTAGGATTACAGGCGTGAGCCACCATACCTGGCACTGTGGTATGTGGTATTGATTGCTGGTGGGCGTGAGTCACCACGCCCAGCATTGTATGTGATTACCGGGGATCGAACTCTGGACCTTGAGCTTGCGAGGCAGGCGCTGGAACCACTGAGCTAACCCTCCGGCCCCCTCTGCCAGTTTTGACATGCTACAGCCCTGGATCTTGAGATGCCCGCTGCATTGATCTTAAATATTTAATCATGGGGAAGCGAAAGATCCCAGCGAGAACCACCCAAATATCTGGTGACAGTGCCTCCCCCTGTAGTTCCACCCATTAGACCCCGGAGGAGAACGTGACCTGGACCTAAGCTGTCTGAAAAGCTGTGGCACAACAGGGGGTGCTCCCAGTCCTGCACCGCACATCAGTGAGGACGGGACAGATACTCAGATGCTCGGGAACAATACGGGGAGGCCTGGGGAGTCTGCTAGGCACCGGGGGCCTGGGCACTCCAGCATGTGGCCCACGGGCCAGGCTCAGATTCACAGGTCTGCGGCCATACCGCCCTAACACGCCCGGTCTTGTCTGGCATCCACAATTATAACCACTGTTGCTCTTTGCACATCAGCTATACCCTGGAGTCACAGTGAACAATTCCTAGCTCCTGTCATCTGGGAAAGAGGCTTTATTTGGAAAAAGGGCTCTGAGAACATCAACTTAAGATGAGGTCATAATAGAACAGGGCGAGTCCTGAGTCCAATCAGTGACCTTGTAAGAAGCAGAGAAGAGAAGCAGACTCCTGGGGAAAGGAGGTCACGTGACAACGAAGGCAGAAACAAGAGGAGGTATGTGTGTATCTAGGGACACATGAGACAGCCCTTCACAAGATGGGAGAGGCAGAAAAGGTGTTCCTTCCCCGGAGCCTTTGGAGGGAGAACAGCTCTCCTGACACCCAGTTCTGGATTTGGGCACCAGAACCGAGACACAAGATACTTCTGCGGTTTGTGGCCATTTGATGTAGCAGCCCAGGACACCACTGCACATGAGCATGATGTACCAGCACCAAGACACCAACACCAACAGCTCTGCACCACCGGCCAGCTGGGCCAGGCCAAGGGCTTCCCACACCTGCCCCTAACCTGATGGTCCGGGGCTGCTGCCAGGGGTCACAGCCCAGCCTTCTTCATGAGTGAGAAGCTCAGAGGAGCCTTGGAACAGGAAGGGGGTGAGGGCTCTTGTAAGGCGGAAAGAAGTCCTCAGGGCTTTCTCAGGATGTTAGGACTCTCAGACTCGAAGGACTTTCAACGCACCTGCCCAGAGGCTGTGCAGAGCACTGTACAGTGGCAGAGAAAACCGTGCCCGGTACCCACCGACTGGGAGCTGTCTCTGCTGCTGTCACGTGACTTGTTTTTGGCCAGCCGCTTCTTCTTCTTGTGCAGGGGCCTCGACTCCAGGATCATTTCCTCCAGCTCAAAGGTGGGGTCGCAGTGTAGGCGGCCTTTCTGCAGAGGGACAGGACACTAAGGCTGCCACACGGTGCCACCCCCTCCGGCCCTGGAACCACGCGCTACAGCACACAGGCTTACGTTGGGCACGAAGCCTGGCTCCACCTTCTTCTCACTCAGATCGTCCCACAGCACGTTGGCCAGCGACGGGGCCGACTGCATGTCCTGGAGGCTGGAGAATCGGTGCTCAGGGTTCACAGTGAGGAGCTGCAATGAGGACCCCGTCAGCGAGGCTGTGGCCTCAGTGTCCTCCCTACAGAAGAGGGAGCACCTGTCCCAGGCCAGAGCACCTCACGAAGTCTGCCAGGCCTGAACTTTGGAAAGTTGGGCCAGTAATGCGACCCAAGGAACAATTTATTTTGCAGCTCTGATGCCCAAGGACAGCAAGATTGAGAACGATGTCCTGCCGCGATGTGCCTGCAGGTGGCAGCAGAGGCCTCACCGAGGGGCTCCTGTAACTGTCGGTGGCTAGCCTGAGAGAAAGTATAGCACAGGCTCTCCATTCCTGGAAAAGCCCAGCCACTTAGGCTTGCCCAGGGGAGCCAGGTCACAATGGCCAGCACCTCCTGCCTGGCCAGAAGCCATACACCCAGTCCTGACTCTGGGGGTGCCTCTCAGAGTCTCCTTTGGAATGCACCAGCCACCATATTTAACGATGCCCCACCAAGTGAGAATGAGCCCTGCCCAGCCCCACACCGTGGATGGGAGGCACCACTGATGGCAGCGCCACAGCCCTGTGATGCTGCCCTGCTAATTTCCTCTGCACGGCCACACAGCCCAGGCCCTGAGAGTGCACAGGGGCCAGGAGTGCTGGCCGGCTGTGTGTGCCCCCGGGGGAGGGGCACAGCAGAGGAGGCCAGGAGCCAGCACGGGCCTCGCCAGCATGGCAGACACCCGCCCTCACAAAGGCTTCGGGTGGCCTGGCTCCCACAGCCCGTGCCTCCGTGTGTGCATCCGTGAAGGGCGTGCTGGCCGGTGTCCTGGCACGTGGACTCTGTGAGGGTCGGACAGGTGACCTGTCCATGAGAAGAGGACAGCATGGCCTACTGCTAGACCTCAAACCCACAAACGCAGGAGCCAGACAGCCCTCCCTCGGTGCGGGGTTTTAGCACAGCGCTGGTGAAGGCTCTGAGCCCACAAGAAGGTAGACGTGCTGCCCGGGGGAGGGGTGCAGGCCTAGGCTCACAGGAATGAACACGAGGAGTGTGACCTCCTGGTGGGCGGGGCAAAGGGGGCTCACCTTCCGCAGCAGGGCCACCATCTCCTTGGACCAGGTGGGCAGGTACTGGACACTCACGGTGCTGAACAGCTGCACCAGTGACTCCACAGCGTTGCTCGAGTGGATGTCATAGGGCCTCTGTGGGCAGGGAGGCAGTGCCAGGTGCTCCTCACGCCCCACCTCCGGAAGCGTGCCAGGCACAAGTGTCATCCTGAGCCCCCACCCCTAGGCCAAGCACTGGCGCAGCTCTGACCACGGAAGAGCCCGAGGGGATGGAGCCTGCACTGGCGCTCTGCACCGCGGCCTGGAGGCACACCTGGCTGGAGGGCGCAGCGCCCCCTAGAGGGCCGGGAGGGCTGACCTCCTTGACGCTGGGTGGTAGGGGTGGCTGAGGGGGAGAGGGAGCGCGGCTCAGGGCCGGGCGGTGCCTGCTTCCAGGGGCAAGAACACAAGGACGTGTGGCAAGCGTGCTTTGCAGGAAGTTCTCGGGATCCCTCCGCACAACGGGCACTGCCTGGCCCACCCTGCCCGGCACAGATGCAGGTCCCACTCGCTGCCCGGAACCCACCAGAGTTCACCCCTTTACTTGCTCAGGCACCGAGCGTGAACCAGACACTTTACTGAAAGCATGAGCCCTCTCTGAGGATGGAGGGGGCGGTTTGGTCCCTCTTGGCTCTCGGGCCACCCAAGCACAGGGGACAGGCAGCTGGGTCTAGGGGCTGAGTGGCAGCCACAGGGCTCCGTACCCATCCTCGCAGCAGCTCATAGGCCATCACCCCCACCGACCACCAGTCCACTTCGAAGGAGTAGCCGGTCCCACCATTGACAAAAGAGTGGAAGATCTCCGGAGCTTTTGGAAAGAGACAGAGAACAGGCCTGACCCCTGTGTCCTCGGTCACGCCCAGGAGCCGCTGGCCTGCAGAGCTCAGTGAGAAGCGCCCTGCGTGTGTGTCCTCTCCCACCGGAGGGAGCCACCCCCGTTCTAGAGCGGCCCATGGCAGAGCGTCCTGTGCAGACAGACATCCCGGCTCAACTCCAGCCTTCAAGGCTCTGTCTGTGTGGGTCGGTTCGCTTTTATACCACGTGACCGTCATGTGCAGACTCCCACCCCACATCAGACAGGACTCCCTAAAAAGTCTGCCCCATCACTACGGCCAGGACTCCAGGGCTTGGCTGAACCTCACCAGCCACGGCCCAGATCCACAGGGCCGGTGGAGGAAGGGAGAAGGGGACTGGCCCATGGGCGTGCTGCAGGTGGCCAGGCACTGACCCCTCCAGCTTACCCATGTAGGGCTTGGTGCCCGCTAATGCCGTCGCCCGCTCCCCATCTTTTATGATAGTAGCGATGTTGAAGTCGGTCAGGTGTGCGTGACCTGTGAGGAGGAGAGAGGGCCAGAGGCGTGACTGCCCAGAACTGGAGGTACATCTGTGCAGCAGGGCGCCCACCCCTCTGCTCCTCCCTTTGGCCTCCCAGGGCTCCTACGCTCCCGCCTCTCACCTTGCTCATCCAGAAGGATGTTGTCTGGCTTGACGTCTCTAGAGGGGCAAAAGGAGGAAGAAAAAGTCCCGAGGCCAGTTGCTGCCCTGATCTTTGGCACACGGGATTCCCAAGATGGCCACCTGCCCACGTGCAGGCCTGCGAGGCTTGGCTTGGCCCCCCCGAGGGCCCCGTGAGGGCAGAGGAGGTTCCCCTCCCTACACCCTTCTCCCACGGCACTGGGGAGCCAGCTCCAGGGCCCCCGCTTCCCACCTCCTGAGCCCCAACAGAGCGCCGGAACTGGACACAGACGCGTCTGCCTGAAGCTCTCGGGAGGGCACAGCAGACCCTCCTTCCTGAACCCCAGGCCAGGCCCTGGGCTGCGCGGAGGTACCGGCTGAGCTCCAGCTCCAGGGAGCCTGGCCTCGGCCCTCACCCCTCACCCTTCCGCGAGTTGCAGGCTCACAGTCAGCACTCAGTGATGTGCAGTGCCTGAATCAGGACCAGACAACAGGATCCCCAAGGGCAGAGGGCACGATCTGATTTACTGGATTTTAAATTGTATCTCACAGATCGTTTCATTTTGCTCTGTGGCTGCAGAATTTTAGCCTGGTTTCTAATTCTTTTTTTCTTTTTTTTTTATTTTGAGACAGGGTCTCGCTTTGTAGTTCAGGCTGGGTCTGAGCTCACTATGTAGCCCAGGCAAGCCTGGAACTCAGCAATCCTCCTGTCTCTGCCTCCCGAGTGCTGGGATGACAGGCCTGAGCCACCATGCCCGGCACTGTGGTATGTGGTACTGATTGCTGGTGGACGTGATCACCATGCCCGATATTGTTGTATGTGGTTACTGGGGATCGAACTCAGGACCTTGCGCTTGTGAGGCAGGCGCCGGAACCACTGAGCTAAATATCCAGCCCTGGTTTCTAATTCTTTATTTCAACTGCTTCCTAATTTCATCTGCTTCAAGCAAATGCTTGAACTCGCCCAGGACCGCCAGGTAGGCAGATGGGAGCCTGGGACTGAACAGACCAGGGAAGGGCTCCTCACCGTGGAGGGGCTGTGGTCCATCCACAGACCTAACAGCCCTCTGTCCAGCCTCAGGGAAGCTCGGCAGACACCAGGTGCATGGCTCTCGGGCTGACGGTGGGGCCAGGCCAGGCCCACAGACGGTCCAGTTCCGGGTGCTGCCAGCCCCGCCCCTAGGGGTGCACAGACCTGTGGATGATGTGCTGACTGCGCAGGTAGTCGAGGGCCAGCGCCATCTCACAGATGTACAGCTTCACTGTGTCCTCAGAGAACTGCACGTTCTGCTGCAGGTGGTAGCGCAGGTCTCCGCCCAGAAGCAGGTCCACCACCATGAACATGTCCTCCTCATCCTGGAAGGAGTACCTGTGGCACCGAAGAGGACCTGGCATACGGATGGCCGGGAAGCCACAGAGCCCCGTGTTGGAGTCTAGATCTAAAATGCCCTCGGAGCCCCATGTGCTTGGAAGGTGACGGGATCACGAGGGCTTACAGCTGACAGCAGGTGGGGTCTGGTAGGCAGAGGTGGGTCCCTGGGGGTGGCCTGGAAGGGTTTCCTCTCCTTCCCATATCCCTCCTATAATCTCTGCTCCTTGGCTGCCGTGAGGTGAGCAGCTTGACTCTGCCGGACCCTTCTACCACATTACTTCCGCCCAGAGCTGGCCAAGTGTCGACTGACACGTCTAAAACCGGGAGCCAAAATAAGCTTCTCTTCCTTTAAGTCATTGTTGTTGGGTATTTTGTCCCAGCAACGAAAGTATTCTTTCCCAGCAAAGAAAGTGACTAAGACACCGTGTCTAAGGACCACAGCCCCACACCAGATTCCTGCCACCAAGAGTCCTGCCCGAGGCACTGACTCTACCCCTGCTCAGAGCTGCTCCGAGGTAGGACCTGGGGGAGACAGAACAGCCTATCCTGGAGGTAGCCCGGCAGGGGCCGGAGACGCCTGGGTAACAAATAGAGAGAAGATATAGAGTGCCCATCTCTCAGATGTTTCAGGCTGGCCTGGTTTCTTCTGTAATAAGAGAATTAAAACATCAACTTTGGAGTATTACTAAAGAAGAAAACTAGTGAAATGCTTGGCACAATGCGGTCACGGGGCTGGCATTTAATGAACAGCAGTCATCATGACATGGTGGTGGTGGTTGACTGTGCTGGTGGCGATGGTGAGGATGACAGTAATACAGACAGTGCTGACAGTGATGGTGGTGACCATGGCGACAATGGCAGATGGTGCTGATAATAGTGGTGGCGATGAGGAGGAGGAGGAGGTGATATTGATGGGGACAGTGGTGATGATGCGGTGGTGATGATGGTGGTGCTGTTGCTGATGTCAATAACGGTGGCGATGGGAAAGTAATACTTTAAGGACCTCCTTCCACTTTGCGATTTCTTTTTTTTTTGTACCAGGGACTGAGCTGTAGACCTTGAACTTACGAGGCAGGTACTGGAACCATTGAGCTAAATCCCTGGTTTCATTTTTTCTTTTTTTTTGGTGAGCTCTCAGATTTTTAAATGACTGGCTCTTTCTAGAAATAATCATAACGTTCACTTTCTGTGTGATGGCCGTCCACCTGCCCTCCACAAGCCATCCTGTCTTCATCCTCAGTGGAAGGTTTCCTGGAACAAGTGGTTCAAGTTGGGGCACGGGAGGGGCAACAGGAGAGAGCCTCAGAGTGGAGGAACTCAGGACGCCAGGCCCCAGGGGTGCACAAAGGAGGGAGCTTCCTATATCTACACCGAGATAGGCTATGGTAGCCCCATGCTGAATGGCTCTGGGATGGCACGAGACATCACCAGGGAGCTGGCCCTTGGAGTGGAGAAGTACTGTAGCCTGAGGGAGGGACAAGAGTATCCACCAAGCAATGGCTCACAGCCCAAGCCAGAGTGCTCTGCCAGTAGAGGCTGCAGATGGCAGCACAGGGGGCCACACCACCTCTGCTCATGAGTGAGGACAGGGAAGTTAGGAAGGCACACAGCCTGGGGGAAAAGCCAAGCCGGAAGCCTATGTGCCTGAGTACTAGGCCACTCGGAGCGAGCTGGGGAGGCAGGCGGAGGAGCACCACTGAGCCCCAGAAGAGGGCAATCCAGGCTCTTCTTCTCAGAAGCCTCCATACCATGTCCCCACAGGGCTCTAGGTCAGGCCCGACCCCGGGCCAGCTCTTCTGTCCTGCTGGCTCGCAGGGAAGGATCAACTGTTTGAGGCTGAAGGTCTGAGCCAGGCCTGACCTCCTGGCCACTAGGTGGCAGGGGTGGGGTGAAGGGGCACTTGGTTGTCCCCAGAATGTTGAAAATAAGACACACCTCAAAGCCTCCTTGGGTTGCCTGGAAACAGACAGCAACAAGCACCCAGTGGGTGAGGACAGTGGCCAGAGACAGACAGAGACAAGGCCACAAGGCAGGCAAGGGCGGGTGAGCTCCTCCAGCTGTCCCCTGGCAGGGCAGCCAACGCTCCATCATGCCTAACCCTATAGTCTAGATCAGTGCTCTTACTCTGCTTAGCTGCCTGGAAAAGCCAGGCCCCCGTCACAGCTCAGTCCAGTCTCTCACTGTCCCCTGCCACGACAGACACAGCCATGGAGGTGGCTTCTTGGAAATGGCCAGTGTCCATTTCAAAGTCATGTGACCCCCGGTAACTACCTGGGCAGAGGGAAGGTCTGGGCTCTGACCTAGTCCCTGAAATGGCTACCCCAGGCACACAGTCGAACACAACACATTTATTCCTACAGTCCCAAATGGGAACTCGATGCTCCTTCCTGTAAGGCTGCTAAGGACACACAGGTGCCTCGTAGGGGAAGGGCACTAAACCACCCTAGTCTGCTGGGCCAGGGTTCTCCCAGGGCCAGGATCCATGTGCCCCACAGAGAGTTTTGGTGTGCCCACCTGGGAGGATATCACAGAACAGTCTTCTATGGGCAGTGGTCAAGGAAGACCCCTGGGTCAGGGAGAAGCGCAGAGAGGGAGACACTACAAGTTCTATTCCACCTGGGGCTTCTTGGTGGTCATTTTTTTGCAGGAAACTCAAGGTCAGTCCCTAAACTCTCCCACTGGCTTCAGCAGTAGAAACCCCAGGAGAAGGACATTTTTACTTCAGTAAGCCCTGAGCTTCTGGCAGGCCCAGGATGACCCGGGACACAGGAAAACAAGTGGATGGGGAGGAGCAAACAAGGAGGGCACCTCCGGGCCCACCCCTGCGGGTGTGAAGGCCTCTGAGAGACAAGGGAGCCAGGCAGTAGTGTGTGTGTGAGGTGCAGACAGCAGAAGAGAGGGCCCTCGTCCAACTCCAGGAGGCAAACCCTTCCGCCGCAGGCTTCCCGGGTGAGTTCACAGGGTCAGCTCACCAGAGGTTCACCAGGAAGACGTGTTCGATCTCCTGCAGGATTTCCAGCTCTCGGAAGACATTGCGGACCTCGTCGCGCTCGATGCACTGCTGCTTGTTCATGTACTTCATGGCGTACATCTTCTCTGTGTCCCGCTTCTGCACGATGCACACCTGCAGGGAGAAGGGCACTTCATTCCAGGAGGACGCCTCGGGGCAGAAGCTCTGCAGGAGGCGGAATCTGTCCCGAGTGTCCACTGTACGTTGCCAGAAGCACGCGTGCCTGGGCCGCCTGCACTGAGTACACAGCCCTGGCTGCTGGGACTCCAGCCTCCCTGGACAGACAGACGGAGGATCTTGCCTCTCACTCTGCAGGGCCCAGTCTCGAGAAGGGGCTCACAGACAGCTCTGCATCCGGAGAGGACGCACAAAGGTGTCTCCAGGGGCGGCACACTACACAGCACGCTTCTCTATGGTCACAGAAGCTCCTGGCCTGTGAGCAGGATAGACAGAGCCCTCCATCCTGCCAAGATTTCTAGATCAGATCTGCACCTGTGCAGACTGTGAAAAGGCACCATCTGCAGACAGATAGGGCCCAGCCAAAGAGCACCAGGCATGAGCCCGGGCCATGAGACAGGCTGGGCAAAGCCAGGGACACTACATTGGTGTCCTAGCCCCTTACTAGCCATAACCTAGGTAGGTAGCCTTGACTTCCAGAGCCCAGTATCTCCCTCCTGGGTCCCACATAAGCACTTAGTTTGGGCTGTTGGGAATGAATGAAAAAAATCTGCTTAGCACAGGGCACTGCACCCAGAAAGCCCTCATCAGCCACAGGGCCACTGTGCTGACAGGGTCCCTTCACAGCGCCTTCCATGCAATGCCCTCTAATCACTTAATTGTCAGTGTCAACGAGCGATGCTGACAACGCTAATAAACTACTAATTGCATGGCAAAGAGGAACAGGGTGAGGAGGAATGTGAGAAGCATTCAGTGAGCTGAATCATGTGCCCAGGGTCCCTTGTGGCCAAGAATGTCAATCAGAATCACAAAGATCTAAAATCGTGGCTTCAGACACCTCATTCCCCTTCAAATCACAAAGAGCCTCTACAGGACAGGTGACTCGGGTAACCAGAGCCATTCCTGAGAGTTTCCGCCATCCTTGGTCTTCAGAGAGTCTGGAGGGGGTGGGGCAAGGCCCACAGGTAACTCACCCAGTGCCAGATGGCCTGAAGCTGAACAGACACCTTCCTGGCACCAACCTGAAGCCAAACTTTCTGGATCCACCCCCAAGGGGAGGCCTATGGTTCCGGGAATGTTGCTAAGATCAAGGTGCTGCATGTCCAAAGATGCTCAGGATGATGTTATTTATACCAGCCAGACTTCCCGACACAGAGACATCTAGCAACCTTCCAGGGATGGATAAGTAAGCTCAACAAACTATCAGTTAGCCACTGAACTGACGTGCATAAAGGCTTTTAAGGAAATGACCAATTTCTCTAACACCAAGCAAGGAAGCTACAGTTCACTCTTTAATGTAAACTATGGAGACTGATAGTCTGGGACACACAGACTGGAAGCGAGCCCTGCCCAGGAAAGCAGCCCCACTGCTGGCCAAGAGCACAGGCAGCCACTTCTCGGCTGTGGTTTCTGTCATATCACCACAAGGGCGTCTGCTGACAGAGGCCGATGTTGTGGCCACAGATCCTGCCCCGCATTAATGGTGCTGGGTCTGCCCAGGTGACTGATGATGACCTTTAGGGACCCAGCGCTGAACAGCTTCTACCCAGCCCTGAGCCCTAAATATCCCCCCATCATCCAGAGACAAAGACCTTCATCAACGAAGGATGTGGTTTCCAAGGCAGAGCTTCTGTAGAGGGGTAGTGATCCCATTTTAAAAAGCCCAAATGATGTCCCTGAGATAAACGCAGACCTCCTGAATGGCTGCCCTGGGAATCAGGACACAAACCAGAACCTGCCAAGAGGATGCCGGATGCCAAGTTTAACTAGCATTTTCCCCACGACTTTCCAAACTGCTAAGTTATCCAGAAGTGCAGACTAAGAAAAAGAAGACGAAAGTCGCAGGCAGAGCCAAACCCTCTGCTATTCACCCTTGCTCTGAAGTACTGTCCCCGGACAGTTAAGGAGATAATTACGAGGCGAATGGACCCTCCCTGAACAAATGTTGGAGAGCACAGGAAGGAGGCTGCAAGCAAGGCCCCTGAGGTGCGGCCCCAAGGACTCCCGACCATGCCAGGCAGGAGGCCCCTGAGCTGCAGGTGCCTGGACTGTCCTTTACACAGGCTCTCAGCCTGGCCAGGTCCCCTGGGTGGGCCCGGCTGCAGTGAAAAGGCCTCAGATGGGTCTCTCCAAGCAGAACTGTGGCCTGAAATGGGGAAACCAGCTGGAAGGCCTGCCACCTTTTGTGGACTGTCACCCTAGAACATTAAAATGGGCTTATTCTGCAGTCTTCAGCCGGGAACACAAGTGGGATGTCCCAGCTGCTGGCCACACTTAACACACACTTAATGCACAAACACTGGACTCTGGACCCTAATCAAGTCCCACTTCTAGTAATAGCGGTGGCTCCTGACCACACAGACCAAATGCAGGCAGAAAGCTGCCCCCGGCGGACTCTGTGGGGAAGAACAGCAACGACTGTGAGACTGAGAGCCAGGCAGTGGCATTTCAGTACCAAGGGGACTAGAGACAGTGAAACCTAGAATAACTTAGCATGTGCTCTGCGGCCCTCGCTGGTCAGCTTTCTAGGACGTTACAAAATCCTAAAAGAGAGGGCTGGAGGGTTAGCTCAGTGGTTCTGGCACCTGCCTCGCAAGCACAAGGTCCTGAGTTCAATCCCAGTAACCACATACAACAATGCTGGGTGTGGTGACTCACGCCCACCAGCAAAGAGTACCCCGTACCACAGTGCTGGGCGTGGTGGCTCACACTGTCATCCCAGCACTCGGGAGGCAGAGGCAGAAGGATTGCTGAGTTCCAGGCTTGCCCAGGCTACATAGTGAGCTCAGGGCCAGCCTGAACTGCAAAGCGAGACCCTGTCTCAAAAAAAGAAAAAAAAATCCTGAAAGAGAAAACCCAGGATGCTGTAGGAGGGCATATGAGCAACCATGGGGCCCAAGACAGGAACAAAGGGCCACCTCTGCCAGATGCCAGTGTTTGCCGTGACTCCTTCAGCCTTAAGCTCCCTGGAGGGCAGAGATGCAGAGCTGAACAGGAGCAAGGGCTCAGATGTATGCTGAGAGAACAGAGAACGGGCAGACATCACCTTACACGCCCTCTGCTTCACTGACACACAGACTCTAGGACACGGTCCCCAGCTTTGCATAGTGTCACTGGAGAGAGCCCAGCAGAGGAAGGTTTAGCTCCTCAGCTGGACCCTTGGCACTTTGGCCCAGCCTGGCACCAGGAGTCATGCCAAGTCAGATCTGATGACTGCCATTCGCATCCATCCTTTTGGCAACTCTCCTCAAGCGGCCTCCCTCAAGCCAAGCACTGGTGGGCACAAAGGAGTCAAACAGGTGAAGATGTTAACAATATGCTACTGTGGCAAATTGACTACTTTAAAGGTACTTAAAAAACAGCAGGCACAAGGAGCGCAATGGCTGTCTTGTTTCCTAGAGGAAGAAATGAGATGAAATCCTCGCTTGTTCCCTCCCAGCACTGGCAGGAAAGCACTGCCCTTGTGCCCAGGACAGACCTCTGCAGGAACCTTGTTTACAACTCGGCCCCTTTACTGCTGTCTAGCCGCCTCCTCACGAGACGCCACCACAGGCTGCTGCTCCGGCCTTCACCCCACAAGGGACCCCAGGCCACAGCCGCACGTACTCAGGAAGGTGTGGGCTTCTCTCCTGTGTCTGTGTCAAGGGACAGGCGAAAGAGACCTCCGGGGGACAGTGGGAATCCCGCCTCACTCTCCAGACTACACCTCTTGGGAACAGGGGGACGACCGAGGAGCATGGGAGCCACAGAACTTCAGGTGGCCACACACACTGTAGAGAAGCAGGACCCGGGTCGGGGCAGGACTCATCGTGAGGTCCCCAAGGAAAGCCTTCCTGAGAAATAAATATTTGAATGGACCAGAAGGAGGTAGGGGAAGTCGTGTGAGCAGAGGGGACAGCAAGTTGAGAGGCCAGAGGCTGAGCTTGACTGGGGTGTCAGGAGCCAGGTGGGGGTGTAAGGGGATGAGGACAGGGCAGCCCTCTGCCAGGTCAGGGAAGCCTTGCCACTGCGTAACCCTGGCCTTCTGCCCGAAGGACGCGGACGCGGCTTTGAGCTGCTCAGACTCAGTTGTGACCTGGAAATCAGTGCTCGGCTAAGGACTCAGGCAGGACTGCTGGGCCACAGCTGGACACTCTGCAACAACCAGTCTAGCCCTCCGACGGCCTTCCTCCTTCCTGATATCTTCGCCCACGCAGGTCCAGGTCCAGACCTGAGCGCCTAGAGGAACCTGCCTGGCTCCCAGCCCTTAAGAAGGAAAAGAGCCAAATAGGAGGGAGAATGTAAGATCATCTGCCGCTGCTGCAGTCAGAGTCAGGGAAACTGAGTCAGGTGTGAATGTCACCATTGAGACTCCCGTTCTGGATACAAGGAGTCCTGTGACTGACCACACGGGACTGAAGGCGTCACACACCACCAAGCTGGGATCCTAGGTCTGTGTAATTGTACGAGATGTCATGCCTAGGAGAGACCCCTGCGGAGCCCCAATCTACGACAGGAGCACAGGCAGAACCTCAGAAGGACCACTGAGGTCACCTCTAGTCAAAGCACCCTGGTGGCTGGCAGCCTCGGACATGTAGTTCTGGCCTCAGTGTCCTCAGGAGCCTCCTGGCCACTAGCTCGTGCCACCACATTGACCCACTGCTCAGTGAAGCCCTCCTCTCTGCCTGTGCAGTCAGGCCACCCACAGAGCCAGGGCTCCACACCGGGCCCCCGTGCATGGACCCTAGGTCAGCGTCAGCAGAGCAAGGGGCGCTGGGGCCACCAAACCCCCGCTGGAAGGGCAAACAGCACCTCAGACCCATAGTGGCACACACAGGGAGCCCAGGGCAGGCATGTGGGGAGGGCACACAGAGGTGCCATCTGGGGCCTGTGTCGCTGTGTGTTCTACCCCAAGGGGACCCAGCCAGCACTCTGGCGAGGAGTGAGCCGTATTTCTCTCGCTGCAATCGTGAGGTCCTCTGACAACGAACCCCCAGAGAGTGAACAGTAGGGAAGCCCCAGGATCTTCCCTGGCTCCTGACACCTCCCTGTACCGCGCCAGCTACCACCTTCTCTAGCGACTACAGCCCACGTGAGCCCTCTGAAGTCACCATGAGAGACAGGTTGGTCACAAGCCCTGCGCCACCCTGACAATTTCCAGCACCCAGGCGCTCATGAAGTCCTCCGTTAGGCGAAGCTAGAGTGTGGTGAAGAAAGCCAAAGCCGCACCACTTACACATTTTGCTGCCCGTTATTTCCCAGTGGCGAACCTTCAGTCTCCAAGGAACCAGCTTTCTGTGGTCAAAATTCACACACGATTTCAAGGAAGCCCTGGAAAGTTCCAAACGCTGGCTGTCTGTGCTTCTCAAGCCTGTGGAGCACAGGGATCCTGGGGGCTGAGCCAAGACAGCTGCCGAGGCAGAAGAAGCAGGGCACAGGCTGTGTCACTGGTCACACACCCAGGGCTCAAATCAGCATAGATTTATTCTCTTGTAGCTCTAAAGGTCAGAGGCCTGGCCTGGGTCTCAGAAGATGAAGGTCAAGGTGTTAGCAGCACTGGTTCCTTCTGGAGGGTCCAGGGAGGACCCACTTCCGGTCTTCTAGCTTACTTTCCATCATCCTCAAAGCCAGCATAATTTTTGAAACTTTCTCACTGATTCTGACCTTTTCTGCCTCCCTCTTTCACTTACAAGGACACTGGTGGTTGTGCTGGACCATCCGGGTATCCCAGAACCATCTGTCCCCTCATCCTGGGTCAGCTGACTGATAGCCCTCAATTCACCCTGTGAACTAAGCTCTGCGTAGGGTGTACCCTTCCACCGACTTTCTTAGGCCATCTTTCCATGGCCACAGAGAAACCTGCAGTGTTATGTGTGGTCTCTGCCTGCGTCCCGCCCTCAGTTGTCCCCAGAGTCCCTCCCTGAGACTCGGTCCTCCGTCTGTCCAGGGTTGCTGGGGGTCACCGGAGACCGGGCAGTGAGCAGTGTGCTCAGCACAGGTAAACTAGACAGAAAGCACTTCTGACTGTGCCTAAGGGACACTCTGGGAAGACTCTGGTTGCAAGGCCTCGGGTATGGGAGGACATGGCCTAGTCTGGCACCACAATTCCAAATGAGGTCTTTGCACGGAACAAACAGCACTGTGTCCTCAGCATCACCCTACCCTCCCTGTGCACAAGACAGAAAGGGCCCTACACCTGCCCAGCCAGGAAGGAAGTGGATAGTCTCTGAAGACACGGGAGGCCCCAAGTGACAGCACAGTAAACAGAGTGGTAGGCCACAGACCAGGAATGACAAAGAAAAGTCCATAGCTAGGTGTGGATGAGGCTGCTCGGTCGGCAGAGCTAGACTGGGAGGGACTTTTTCTGAACTCCCCACAATCATTTTTCAAATTATTATTTTGAAAACCAGTTGAAAAATTCAGAATGAAAATAAGTGTCAGCCACAGCAGGCCACCAGCCCACCTGGTTTTGGCTCCAGGCCCTTCTCCAGCTGACACTTCACCCGGCTCATAGTGAGCGGAATTACGGGCTTGTCTGTCACAGCACAGGCCGGCAGGCAGAGCAGGCTGTCTGTCTCCCAAGACAAACACTGCCGTGTGGGAGGCAGAGAAGTCCAATTATTTCAGGCAGAAGATTCAGCCCCACTTACGGAGCGCAGCACGGGAAGGGGGAAAGGTGATCTGGTGCTGGGCACGGTGATGAGGTCTCTCGCCTGACAGCCTGTTGAACACAGAGGTTGATGGTGGCCAGGCCTGGACACTTGGCCCTGCAGAAGCTCATTCTCACGGGGCTGGAGCGAGGCAGGCTGGGTTAGGGGAGGGACACAAGTCATCCTGCCCAGCTCCGCGGGGCTCAGCACAGAGGCACTGGCTGGGCTCTCAGGGCTGGAGCCTGGGAGGCGAGAATGGGCTCATAAGCCACCTGAAGCAGGTCCTGCATTTGGGGCACCAATGCCAGGGGTCCAAGGCCCTCCCAAAAAGCCTTGGGTATTCTATCATTTCATGCCTGCCCATGTGACCCAGTCCTTCCAGGGTCTGTGCACACCAGCCCCTGCAAAAGCCAGCTGTCTATCAGAACTGTGAACAATGCTTTTCCTTGGCTCAGACTCCCCTGCAGCCTGCTGAGCATGAGTACTTGCACGCCCGGCCCCTGATGCCAGCCAGGGGCAGCTAATGACAGAGCACCCACAAGGAGTCGGCGGAAGCAGAGTTGGGCTCCAGGTCCCTGAATCTTTGACCTGTGTCTTGAGACATCCTCAGCTCAGCTAAAAAGCTCAAGAGAAGCTTCCCCATCACTCTACGCAGCCCTGTGTAAGGTCCTGGCAGGTGATTCACGAAGGCTCTTCTGTGGAGCCTCAGAATGAATGCCTTCTTTAGTGTACCCCAAAAGACACTGCCACCTGGCACTTCAGAATGTGACCTATTAAACTGGAGGTTTTGAGGCCATGAACTGCAGTGGACCCCAAATCAGTAAGTGTCCAGGTGGACACGTGGAGATGAGATGGAGACAGTGTTATGAAGACACTGACCTTGAAGACACCGACCTGGGCAGACACAAGCCAGGGATCCCCGTGAATCACAGAAGTCTGCAGAAGCTGGGAGAGGCCAGAAGGGCCCTCCTCAGGGAGGAGGCAGAAGGAGCCAGCCCTGCCTTGACTTCAGAACTCTAATCTCCAGAGCCGCTTGGCTGCGTTTCTGCTGTCTGAAGCTGCCACACTGCTGGATTTTGTTACGGCATCCTCAGGAAGTTCAGAATGTCTGCACACGCTCCAGCACACACCATCCTGAACTACCCAGCACCTTCTGGGATCTGCGATGCTGCCCAGCCTGCACCACGCTCTCACCTGAGCACCTGGTCTGTCCTCTCTGCTTCCCAAGGCTCTGCGGTTCTTCCCCGTCCTCTGAGACGTGGCTCCTGATCTCTCAGCGTGTCCAACCCAGATCCAAGAGGCAGGGAGTACCCCACCCCCAACCACACTGGGCATGCTGATTTCTTTGCTTTATTTTTATTTCATTTTAGTTTTTTGAGACAGGGTCCCTCTTTGTAGTTCAGGCTGGCTCTGAACTCACTATTAGCCCAGGCTGGCCTTGAACTCCCTGAAATCCTCCTGCCTCTGCCTCCCGAGTGCTGGGATGACAAGCGTGAACCACCATGCCTGGCGTAGGCACGCCACTTTCAGTGGAGGCTGGCTGCAGAGGCCCATGGACTATCAGGCACAGTAAGGGGCTTGGGGTGATACTGAGTTTCTCCCTTACAAGTTTAAGTTGATCACATCAGAGCTCCCTTTGGAGAGAAGAGCTTTAAACTGGGATGGAAAAGCCTGAATCCATTGGCCTCCTTCGCCAGCTCCTTTCCTGCCCCGACAGGGAGGTTCCACTGAGTGTGCTGACCTTGTTCAGAGGGATCCCAAGTACCACAGATCCAACAGAGTAGCTTTTTCAAAAGGCAAGTGGAAACCTCTTTTATGGCTAAGCCTTGGTGGCCAAGAAAAAACGGCCTGATGAACTGTTTCCTCAAAGGAATGTGGTCTGGCTTTCTCGGCCACTTCCTTCAATAATCCACTTAAACTCAGACTAGGAGGAAGCAGAGTCAGATCTAAGCAGACTGAACCTAACCTGCTGATTCCAGAGCTACAGGGCGCCTGGGAAAATGCCACAGTACAGCCCAGAATAGGGTGGTGACTAATGGCGGTGTAATTGTCATTTTAATTGAATGCTGTTTGCGTATTTTGCAGATTTAAGTGATTCACTCCAAGCTCTTTTTCTTTCCAAACGATTTTTGTTCCCCTGAAAGCAAATGCCAAACAGGTACTTAAATCTCTAAATATTATAATGAAACCACTCCTAATCCCACCCAAAAGAGCTCTAAAGCTCGGGATGAAGCCAAGGATCACAGGGGACTAGATGAGGCACCATCCCTCCCAGAGCTGTGGCCAGTGGCCAGTGTTGGACACCACAGACCCGGAGGCTGTGTGCCTGGCCAGGCCCGGAGAAGGTGTCTGCAGCTGCTGAGGGGGGACAGAGCTCAGAGAGCTTCGGGGACAGGCTTGTGGGGGAACCCAGGACCCCAGGGCCAACCCAGCAGCTCATGTAGAAGGAGTCAGGCCCAGCACCAGAGCTGCTCAGAGAAGCCCCGTAAGGGTGCCAACGAAGTGCCAGAAACCACACCAGGCCCCTCCCACCGGGTCCAGGAAACTCGCCTTCGCCCCTGTAAAGAGGCCACATCCTTGCTATGTTCTGAAGGCCCCTGTGATGTCCCAGCTCCCCACACCCACTCCGTGCAGGTGAACTCACACATTCCCCTGGGAGGACACTGGGCTCCAGTGCCCATCCACATACTAGACTGTGTCTGTGCCCTGTGCTGCCCTCTACTGTAGCTGGCCAGTCCTCACCTCTCCCTAAACATTCTCCCTGCGAAGGCTTCTACAGTGTGCAGGTCCCTGAGCAGGTGCCCTCAGACAGGACACCAGAATCCCAGGCACTGAGAGAAGAGGAGGGGGAAGGCCAGGAGTCTGGTTTTCCCAAAGCTAAGTGCTGCTTGCTGGGAAGCAGCGGGTGGAATTACAGAGCCTTGGGAGGCCTGGACAATTATACAAAGCTCTCAGGCAGGTACAGGACTAGGCAGGAGCACAGAGGGATCCCAGAGGCAGCACTGAGAACAAGGTACGATGAAGGCCCTGACTCATGCTACGCGTCTCTTTGTATAAGTGCTGAGCATCACATAGTCGGGTCGTTTATGTCGAGAGATGCTGGGGCTCCCCTACACCAGTGAACCTTTAGAACTTTAATGGTACAAACAGCCCACTGTGGTACACATGCCATAGGTTCGCCACCGCTGCTCAGGCACCTTCCTGGCCCTCACATTCAGGGTCCTGGCAGAGCTGGCCCAGACAGGGGACTAAGTAACCCAGCTGGGAGGTCAGCTGAGGAGGCCAGACTGCAGCCTTGGGCGGATCCCACACCCACGAAGCCTGGGATTGTGGCCTGGGACAGCCCAGCAGGTGTGACGGTCCACCAGCTCCCCCAGGAGGACAGCACCCCGCACCCAGGAGCTAGCTCTAAACCTTCAGCTCCTCGGCTGTGTAACACACTCATGCATCGAGTCATCCCTGAGCTCTGTCGCTGAATAAAGGCAGCTGGGTGTTGGCCTCAGCAAGGGCTTCAAATTTCCTCTCTGCCTCACTCTCTGAACCTTAAGGGCATAGGGGCAAGTAACTGAGCTTCTCCGTCCCCGAACACCTGCTTCCTGGCCTCACGCGTCAGCGACAGTCGGGAGGAGTTGTAGTTCTCAGCCAGTTTCTGCCCAGTGAGAGCCCTGGGAAGGCTGCTTCCCCCTCTTTAGAGAACTGAGCACCCTCCACTTCCTGGCTGTTCCCAGGGCTCCTTCGCACCCCGGAATGCAGGCCTGTCCACAGCATGAGCCGTCTCCGTCGCCTGACACCACCACCCATTCCACTCACGCCGGGGCACCCAGCGCTCTGCTGTTCTGTGGTCCCACGCAGACTGCTGCTCTCCCGCGCGTCCATGTCAGGTCCTCGGGCTGATACTCCTCATCCCCTTCTTTCCTGCCATGGGTGGTCCCCTTGGAAGCTGGGGGGATCTCAAGCAGGTGTTTCCCTTCAGTTCTCCTACCACCCTTTCTGCCACACAGACAGGGTCTTCCTGAATTCTGCACAGAGACAGTACAGCACTGGCTCCTTTGCAGGCACTTTGGTTCCTTCTTAGTCCTGGACCCCATAGCTCAACGTGGCTTCTTTCTGAGCTCCTAGGCCGTCACTGGTGCATCTCCTTTGCTAATGATAGAGGCAAGAAACATGGGGTCACTTGGAACTACTGCATCTAGCTTCTCTGGCCTCTTCCAGTCTGCAGAGGAAGCTCCCTACCGCTGGCTCCCTGAAGGCTCACATGCGGCCAGGGGCTGTGCTAATGGGTGCGGGGAGAGATACTGAGCCAGGGACCCAAGTCCCTGGCCACTGGTCTCCTTTAGCTGATGGCTGTGAGCTCTGGCCTTGGGGAGGGGATCCCTCCTCTGTTTCTCCTATGTTCATTTTAGCCAGAAACTGGAAAAGGAAGAAGACCCAAAAATTGCATCCTAGGTTACGGTTTGCCTCCCAGGCTCTGGTCTCTGATTATATCTGTGCCCTGGGGCAGCAGGTCTGTCTGACTTCACTGTCTCAAAACAGAAGAACCGAACTAAAGACTTGACTGAAGACGAAATACCCAGTAAGAACAGCAAAAGCCTGGCCACACATCTGCCTCAGGAACCTCGCAGCCCACAGTCCCTTCATCCTGACCTGTATCACCAGGCCTATTAAGTCCTCTATTGCTGTCTATGGACCTATCTGGGCTTTATGACACCTTGTACTCATGGGCCACCGGGCACCCACCTTCCTTTCTGCATCTCCACATTGGCTGCTGCCTCAACCCATCTCCCCGGAAAGGTGGCCCACAGACAACCCATCTCCCACCAGGGCCCCACATCAGGCCACAGGCGAGAGAGCCTGGGCTCTCACCACTCCACCAGGGGGCATGCAGGGATGGAACAGCCCCTAGGACATATTTCTCTGTTCCTGC